>JAQFZH010000906.1:0-26044 GCA_034695485.1 Entomobrya nivalis
GTAAAATGGCTGTTTTCGTTTCGACTAGAAAAATTTCGACAAGCATTTTTCGACAAGGGGTAACACTACAAGAGGCGGTTCTGACATATTATACAGACCCCAAAAGATCAAATCTGTACTGAAAAATATTATGAAACAATAACCTTGCAATTTGTTTTTCGCGTCTTATCTTTTTTTTGTACATGTAATAGAGTACATGTAAATAAATTAATGTGTTTATTTATAATATCGATATTCGGGTCGGGTGCGTTTATTTTATAATCATACTTTTTTATTGTTAACATAGTGTACAAAGTACAAGTTCTGTAAATTTAAAAGACATTTGCATATAAATAGTAAGACAAATGTTTTCATGATGAATGTTTGTAAATGATCGTTTTGGCTTGTACATTCTGATTGGCCTCAGAAAGGAAAGTTTTTGATTATAGATGGTCAATTGTATGTGTCATCAAATATGACAAGACAGCAGGCTTAAATATAACGTTCAGTAAAAGTCCATGGTAAAATATTAGGCATCATTTTTATTCCATGAAGACGGATGACGTTGTGTGCTTTCTGAGCTGAAAACTTTTTCTGCTTTGTTATGTATCTCCACGCGCGCACGAGTAAGAACTTTTCCTTCACAAAATTGTTTTATTCTTTCTACCATTATAAACGAAACATGTCAAACATGTGAGATGCGAAATCAAATGCAATATAGGAGTATGAGCTTGTTCTTTGAAGAATTTAATAGGGAACAACGAGTATGCTACGCAGTCATGTGTGTGTAGTGTATATGATTGTTTAATTTGCAAGTTCCCAGGCCAGGAGCTAAATTAGACACTTTTTGCATACAGCATCCCATTGCTTGAATACACTGTAGTTGTGTAATTTGGATAATGAAATGTGTGCATTGTAACCAAAAGTTATGTGACATTCACAGTCAAAATATTCGTAATCACTATATTATCTGATGATGTCATTGGGTTGGTTTCTCGAAAGAAAGAAAAAAGCTGTAACGCAACGACTCATGACATTGCATAATTATTATGATCATACAAAGTTCGCTCTCTTATTTGAAGAGGTCTGCTTGGCCCATTTAGAATGTTTCAATGAAATAATTATTTGCACATCAGACAAAAGGATTTAATTAAGCTGATACATTTTATATATCATAATCAAACATTACAATTCCATGTATTACAAGTGGAGTACTAAGAAACACTGGAATGATTGTAGTGACCAGGAAGGAAGAAAAAAGGGTTGATGTGATGAAAAAGAAAGAACAAATACAACAAATCAAACTCTTTTGATCATAAATATAAAATGCATGTTTATGCTTCTCTAAATTGGTTTGTAGGATAGCGCGTAGAATCACAATCATGGTCATGCTTTACTGGAATGACGATGACATTTGAACAGAGTATTAGAGTAGAAGTTGTATGGTAGTCGTAGTATGATATAGCATATAGGGTATAGCATAAAATATCGTTCTTTGTACTTATGAATCTTATGATTGTCCATGACCATGACCATAGATCAACCACTACACTTTGTACAGAGTACAGAGTAGTAGTCCAGTAGTAATAGCTAACGTAGTAATAAAGCCAAGTCAGTATTTCCTTTGATCATGCCATACGATGGTATACGATAACAGTGACGACAGAGCTTTCTATCTTCAATCATTTCCATTGTAGGAGAACTGATCAAATCAGATCAGAATGAAAAGCAATACATGAGAAATTACTTTGCTGTGCCTCTTAAGATGGGTTGTAATTTATGTATGTCTGGACTGGAACATTTTGTGTAGGCAAGCAGGCTGGCAAGTTAACTAATGCGTCTCGGTTGACAGCCTTTATGTACGTTCTCTATCTCTTCATTTTAATTACTTGGAACGTATTTGTTAGAAACGCAATTACTGTGCTTATATATGCATAGATATATTGATCGTTAACAAACAACAATGCTAAGAGAATAAAAATAAATACAATGAAATGTCAACTTACGTAATTGGCCATGTTAGCAAGCAAATCAATACAATGTCACTGTCACATGCTTTTATAACCTCTTTAATTTGAGAGCAAGTAAATAATGCATATTTAAAGAGGAAGCATATCCTTGTCACGCCACACCAAACCAAATTATAATCGCAACATTCGCAACCTTCAACTTGTATATCGAATTTTATAAATCGTCTAGATTACGATTATTACAAAACAAGGAAGTTAAATGTGTCACATCAGATCCTTCAGAAAGATATAAACAGATACATGTAGGTACAGAGTAAATAAGAATGACCTCTAATATCACTTTACGGTGAAGAAATTTAATAAAATGAAATTAAACTTATTATCTCTCCTCTCGAGTACCTTTTCCTTCCTGGAAAGATTTCAAAATGAAGGACAACTCATGAAGGCCATGACAGGAAATCAAACTGGAGTGATTACGTGAAAAAGGCATTCCACAGATCTTTGATAGGTGAATAGGTGACATGACATGACATATTTTGCCTGTTTTTAAATTATTCCAAAGAATGCACGTGCTCCAGTAATGTTTCCTACTTAAAATATCCGAATTTTGAACTTAAAATGGAAACATAGTTATTGATTTTACATTCGAACCGTCTTTTGACGTTGACATGCAGTGCTCGATATAAAACACAGAAAATTTCAGTGCAAAATTCATTAATTTCATTCAAACTATATTTTTCTCTTTGGGCTTGTCTAGATCACGTTTATTGATCCAATTTAAAATTGTCACAACATGATCAATGATAAAATGCTATTTACCAAACTCTATCAGTTCAGTGTGTCATCCAACCCAACCCAACCTCACCTTTGCTTCTAGAAGTCGTAGTTCATATTTTTCAATTTTTCAGGGAAAATTATTTTATTCTGAAAGCGTACATGCGATTGGTGGAGCTCCGATTTTCCAAGTGGAGCAGTCAAGTTAAATAAACATCATAGTCATCAAGCTTGTCACTATTATCGTCATTTTTATCAAGGACATTTTGATGCTGAATTTTGAATGACTTTTCAATGCCTCTTTGGTAATCCTTCCTTTCATAATTATACTATTATCGTACATTAGCAAAGTACATTTATACAAGTCAAAGTTATAAAAATGATGATTGCATGATAATATGGTGTTTTTACTACGTGAGCTGAACTTCTAACGATATTTTTCCAATTCCAGGAGAAGAACCTTTCACTTTGGGAAATATGAAGATCAAAGAAACAAGCAGAGAGAGAGGAACGATTTGGGCTGAAAATTATGGGAATTCGATTTACCTGTGAAACCGATGACGCTCAATGACTCCAAGTGTAAAATGAAAGTTACCTTGAGATCGGATTTTCTTACAATTTCAATAGAATGCCGAAGCCAATATATTTAATAACGTACTTTGAGAGTAGCGCATAAAATGAAAACAAAATCGTAAGTTTTGATTTTCAGAGCCGGCTTTTACCTTTTTTATACAATTTTATTTTACATATTATGATACATAAAAGGTTCACATGATAATCCGGCATAGCAGACCACCAGCGTAACTGCAACAAGTGATTTTAAACGCGTTACTACTGTTGCAGCTCAAGTTCATTTCTTGTCTACATACATAACACGTTGTTTGCTGTACTGTACATCCCATGCGTGGGTGATACAAGGGCATATAAGATTACTTGAATTAGTGAGCAAACAACATTATAAATAAATCACGTTGTAAAATTTCACGTGAAAATATGATTTTCAGCTGATAAAAAGCGATGGAATATTTACGTAAATAATTTACTAACGATGACGGAGCTTGGAATATGAGAAAAAAAATAACCAACCAAATTGGTTTCTGAAGTGATGATGATCTTTTGCCACGGTACACTGACATCTTGGCAAGATTCTAATGATGATGTTACCTCAGAATAAACTTTGTAGCATAAAAGTTGTTTTTTGCCTCCTAGAATCATACATGATCAACTCCCATTCATTTTTTATCATTATCTTGATTCAACTAAATAGTTCATCTGCGTCGAATGAGTTATCCAGTCGAGTCGTCATTTCATCACCCACTGAATCTCGATCTCTGCACTTATTTACGTACATACTATAAGTTCACCTATAAAATAGCTAGACTTCTTGTCCACTGGAGTCCAAAGAGAAGAAAAGATTGCATTTGCCCACAAGCCAAGCCACCATCATCAAACATCAAAAGTTGGACAAAACTTGTGAGGTTATATGCAAAAAATTAAAAACATCCCATCATGTGTACCATATTATGTTGCATAAAGACTCACTGGTCAATAATGGAATTAGAAATTTATGGAAATGATGACGATATATCAAGCGGATATTGTGGTGCTGTGTGTTATAGCAAAGGTGATATGAGGAATTTTTAGAGGATTTATATTTGTTCACATTTCACATGCATAACATGTGATCCGGAGAAATAGCCATAAGGATAAAAATATTAAAAGGTGAACCAAACATGTGTATTCGTATTGTAGAAACTATGCAATCGTCGTTCTTTGATCTGACAAGCAAAAAATCTTTACTGCAGCTTCACAATTTGAGAGGCATTATGCTTTTCTTTTTGCCTTGCCTTCAGCATTTTTTGCAGTCATAGTCATGAATCATGAACTTGTAGTGTTAAAAGAACATGTGAAACTTATGCATGCATATTTCATCATACCACGGCATTCACCATCATTGACCGTTCATAAAAATGTACAACATGTATTTTTTACTGTTTACATTGAATTTGAAAGTCGTTCTAGCTCCCATTCCTAAAAATCGTAAAGGTTACTCATCTATAATTTTAGAACAGGAGTAACCTATTTCTCTATACTGTGCTTGTTAATTACTTCCAAAATATTGGCTACATAGTGTACATCCTACATTAGATGCTAGAGGTCAAAAGGAAATCGTCGTTATCCTGTATCATGTTATTGGAAAAATCAATCGATTTTCTACAATTTAAATGAAAGGTAATGCGAGGGTATAAAAAACTGTCAAAATATGTCATTAATAACACAATTATCTTCAATATCATTGGGAACTTATAAATTACAAAAAAAAAGGACGGTGGTGGTGGTTCGTAAAAAAAGTCTTATGACTTGACATTGACAATGCATTTTGATTAGTTGGAGCATGGACAGTACTAAAGCAGGCAAATAGCGTAACTCGTAAAAATAACCCTACAAAACCCTACACTACGAAAAATTGGATAGGAAAAGTAAAATAAACACTGAATTATTTGCCTTGCATATTTGGTTTGTATAATAGTGTACATATACATATTTTCTGTTACGCAAATACTAAGAAATTAGTGAGAAAATTATATTCGTTATGTTGAACCAATATTAATATTCTGTAATATATGCTTTCTATGTATTCCTTTTTCCTTCATGATGACAAGCATTTCCTGCCCTGCCAATAATATTAGTATTTTCATTGCCAGGCAGGCCCAGACCGTAAAAATATATTTCTACATTTTCGCATTTACTTTTTGTGATTTGTTTCCTTCCCTAAAAAAGCCTATTACACATTACACACACCTATACAGTATGCGTTAACACATCCATTGACACATTTGTTTGGATTTAGCCAGCTTACCTCCCACTTTCATTGCCCTTCTTAAAATATATTCCTTTGAGCTTTGCACGTCTGGTTGCATGCATTATTATGGATGTTATGATGGTGATGATTATGGCGGCGATGTTCTGGTGTTGGTGGAAACGGTGGGTGATGATGTGTTGATGATCGTAGTGGCATTCATTCGATGAGCACGTGTACTACATTTGTACAAAGCAAGCAAACATACACCACTGCTACACAACCGGAGAATTAAAAAAACGAAGGAAAAATAGGGAGAGGCGAGAGAAATGGCAAAACCGAACGAAAGAGGCAGACAAGGAAACACAAGCGTGTTGGGTATTTGTGGCGTTCTGTATGCAGAGTATATATTCGGATAAGAATTAATAGTTGATGTTGATGACGGTGTTATTGCATAAATAACATCAAATATCGACCTTTATATACTATACATAAAAGTTTCCTATTCCTATCAACTAATAATTCCTTTCAGCAACACAACGAGGAACAATATTCGGCTTTCTTCACCCCGCAATAATTTATATGCTTACCTTTTCTCGATAAATAGTCGATAGTCACTTTTTATTTGATTAAATAATTTAAAAAGACTATAATAGCGATGAAAGCTGGACACACGTGTTAATTTATAATAATTCGGCATTCTTAATTTGAAGAACATTTCAATATCATTTGGCTTCTCCCATTCACAGGTAGTTCAACACAGTTCACTGTACTTTTAGAAAAGTTTGCTTTCGTATGCAAAAAAAATCAAAGTGACAACGCATGAATGCAGGTAGGCAGCCAAGTTAAGTGAGTGCCAAGAAGAAATGTCTACCATAAAAAAAATCGCAGCTTTAAAAACGTCAGTTCTCCTGGTTGGCAGCTGCCGCTTGCCATTGCCAATAATAATGAATTTTTATGAGGTTTGCTTACAAGTATGTTTTTTTTTTACAAAAATGACGCATTTGCTTTGATTTGATTATAAAGGCAAAAAAACTGAAAGATATGCAATAAAATTGCAACATGTGGATCGTCTTACATTAGCATCATTTTTTGATGCACATAGACTTGTCTTTCGCAATGGTAATAACGGCACCTTCTTCCTGAGTGGTGAGGTAACCTTTTTCCCATTAGCTTCCTTCCGCTCTCGTGCATTACTACTTACTCATCTCTCAAGAGTCTCTCATAATAGTTTTCATAATAGCTATGCAAAAATGAACATTTTTTGCATTATGAACGTCGAGCAGCATTGCATTGGCATGTCTTGTAATCAAATGACGATATATTATTTATCTGTTCAAACGACAAATCAAATCATGCAACTGCAACTCATCCATCAAGTTAATTAAGAATCAACTCTTTTAGATCCCATCAAAACATTTGTAAATACAGGAAATAAAAATGAGGCGAACAGCCAGTTTTACCCTTTGTCTAAAAGATCTCTTCCGTTTTCAAAACAAAGTTCATTCACATGTCAAAATGCACAATATAAAAAAAACAATTGTGAATGAATCCTCCTGCATGACGAATCACGTCATTCGGATACACCGTCATTTAAAGTTAACTTGTTATGCAATTTAACCAACCAACCCAAGATTTTATTGACATACTTATTTTATTTAAAATGAAATTGATATTAAACGCAAGCAAATAAGATAAAAAAAACATACGGTAATAATATACATACATGATAATCCTTTTCCACCTACCTACCTACGTCATGAAATAACGCATCATCAGCAGCAGAACCTGGTATGTTTTTTATTAATAAATACTTATCCCATCTTGTGGTAAATATGGATGTAAATATAAAAAAGGGCTCAGTGGCTCAGAGATGAAAGCAGACATTTTATTACAATTACATTACATACAACTTGAGGTTCATTTCAGTTCAAATGAAAAATTGAAAGACGAGTTTTGTAAATAAAGATTATAAATTAAAATAACTCGGCAAAAAAACGTACGTACGCTTGCGTTTGATACCATATTTTATCATGTCTGTCTGGTCCCCAGTTTGGGTATCCACATGTATGTCTGCATGACCATTTTCGCGAAATAATTTGAATTGAATGACCAATAAAAGTTTTGTTTTGCACCCTTCTTCTTCCTAATTTGCTGTTACCTAACTCAACACATGCCGTAACTCTTTTGAAATGGAGAACAGCAGGATCGAAGAAATCATCACTTAATACATATGTATATTTTTAAGCGTGACGTATGTATAAAACGCCAGGTGTAAAAGAAGAAAATACAAAAAAAAATATTTGTTACCTTTTTATTCATGAAGCAATGATTTCTCCATGTGGAGTCTAGAAAGGCAAAGTTGAAAAGCCGGCGATGATGATGCTGATGCTGATATTATGGCCAATGAACTGCAATCAATTAGCCCTAACGTTCTTGTTCTCGCCGAGTACCACGTTTTTGTTTTCATAAAAAGTCAGTACCGGTAGAAAAATGTAGGTATGGCAGTGAAACAGCAAAAATGTATCTTGATACACCACAGTGAACAAAATGGATATCCTCTCTTGGTACAACAATGGTACACGTACGTATCTCTTTGTTGTCTGTATTACTTGCCAGTTCACAATCGTTCCTATTATTACACGATTGACGTCATCACCACAAACAATTATGTACGTGAAGAGAAGCTTAAGTTAGTATGAAATGTGAAGAGCCTGCTCTCTCTATCTCTCTGAAGCTCTTGTATTTCTCTAGATAAAATTGATAACAAGTTGATGTATACACTGTACTATTATTATTTTTCTAGGATATGAAAGTCACGGATAAAAAGTTTAGGTATGATCAGTAACCAGCCTGATTCATACAAGAAGGTACTTTAGTTTATAATTCCGGCAAGTTCAAAAATAAACATTTCCGGTAAAATTAACTAATTGGGAATCTGTCAAATGTTTTTTACTACGAGAGAAAATAAACTAATGAATGAATACTGATCCGGCAGTTTTTCTTTCATGTAGCAGCGCGCTAAGGTTCGTTTCGTTTTTTTTGGTTGGCTTTGCTTTTTTTGGTTCTGGCAACAAAGCTGAAAAATAAAACTTGTTATGGAGAAGGTCGACAACCGATTTTCTTACTCAATTCTCTCCGACTGTCTCGAGCAAGCCCTTTCAACAGACTCCTTTCCCGATTCAGAGGCAAGCTTCCTTTTTCTCTCCCTATTGGTTTGGCTGGTCGGTTGGTTTGAGAGAGAGAGAGAGAGAAATCCTTGAAATATTTGCTCCGCTGCTTTTCTGAATTAACGAAAAAGCAAGTGATCCACTGCCACCACCACCTACCTCCACCACCACTAACGTAAGCAAATAAGCACAATGTATAAAGAGCAAAAGCGGACAAGCCAAGTAAAGAAAAAAAGTAGAGAGAGAGGATCATTCATGGAAATGGAATACAAGAATATCAACATAGCCCAGCAAGCACTCCACTCCACACAAAATTCACACAAGGGAAAAGGGAAATTTCATCAAAAGCGAAAGAGAGAGAGCATTATTACTAGAGTCATAGTGCAGACAGTGCAAAAAAAACATACAATGTTTCTTCAATTCAATCTGAAGAGAGAACGCCACAAAAGTCGGTTAATGTAATATTATGTTTTGCTCTCTACTACAAAAAATATACATATAGCTGCTTTTTTGGGAAGTGAGAGAACAAAAATGTTTTCATTGAATGAATTCTCAGTTCGCCATTCACGTAAATGTATCATCAAAACCAAAACATAACACTCAACCTCTCACCAAGTATATCGAGTCGTCCAAATACGTACGTGTGTATGCCTAAAAAAATATCCTTTGTTCAACGGAGAAAGCAACTGAGAAGAATAAAAAGGAAGCTAGCTTTAGATATATGACTGTAAATATATCCTCTCCTCATATTATAGAGTGATAATGATGTTACTGTATGACTTGTGTACATCCCATTTTCTCTTCAGTTGTTTAACGGAGTTTCCATTTTTCCTAACAACATAACTTTGTTCTCAAGGTTTTCCTTTACGGTACGGTACGGTGGTGGTGGTGGTCTGGTCGTATATCCGTCCGTTTTGTTCGTGGGAATGTTTATACTACAAATCACTATAATAACCTTCGTCATCGTTTGTCATTCATCCTTTTTACGTTGGCACTTTTTTGTTTTGGATTTGGATGATGCTTAAATAGGTATGCTGGTACGCTACTACTGTGTAACAGTGATACTGATAACAAACTGTGTTGGGGGCAAGAAATGTCCCAGTACAGACTCTACGAAAAGTCCCTTTTCATCATTTTAATTATAAAAGTAGCTTTATCATACATCACACAGGAGTTCACTGGCCATTTCTTGTGTACCCAATGTCGTCATTGCATACAATTACTTACATTAATATAACCAGAAAATTTAGCATTGAACTAAACTGATTGACGACTCAATTTTGCTTACGTCTATCTTCTAAAGCCGAAAGAGTGATGGAAGATGATGATGCTGATGTTGATTAAGAATGGCTTGTGTAAGTAACGAAAAGAAACATTTTATTCATTAAAAGTCACGATGATTTTTTACGCTCGTGTTCACTTGTACCATGTCTCGTTCGCTGTGATTTAATTCATATAAAATTCCTTCTTTTTTCTTTTGGCAATGTCGTCTGATCTGAACTGTAAATTCTGTTTTCCTTCCTTTTTCTATACTTTATGTTGACGATAATGATGATGATGACGGTGATGTTGGTGATGGCTTTAGAGCAGACACTTGCCCTGTTTTTACTCTTTTTCGTCATCATTTCTTGGCTATCGTCATGTAACCGTCCCCTATGTACATTATGACCAACCCACCCAAGAAGCCAGAAAGCTGAACCAAGAATAGTTGAGGGAGTGGTAATGAAAGAATATTTGATTTTGTGTGGAATTTACAAGATTATGATGGCAAAGTGATGACGATGAGAGAACAAATTGTTGCAGAAGAAAGCTGTACTCCTGCGATGATGCTTAATTACAAAAGCATAAATTACATGTAGCAATCACAGAGCTGTTAATATGGAAAATGGTACGTGGGTGTTTTCTATTTTCTTTTCATAATGATGGGTTGATGAAGACACGTGAAAATGAAGACCTACGCAACGCTAGTCCATACGCCTATTCCCGTTTCTCTTTCGTAACAAATTACTAATAATATTTTGAATATGACATATATGAAAAATAATTTTGGGAGTTTTTAGTCCAAAAACGTTACATGGGAATAGCTAATGGAATGTAGAAATCAAATGCTGCAAGTTGAAAAAATGAAGGTGCGAACATCTATCTCTGAGGTTCTTCTTGCAGAATGGGAAATTGCACAATAGAACAAAAAGAACCTAGATTTTCTTAGCGTAGGTTAAGCTACCTATACAACACACGGCAAGTATACAAACCAGAAATGCCCACTTAATATTATGCTTAATCCTGCATCCCATGGGCTTACACAACAACCGTAGCACACTCACCGCTTTTTCTTTTCAACCTTCTTGTCAGAATAAACTCATCTTTGTTGTCTGTCATTCGTTTTGATGGTTGGTCGGTCGTCGTCGCCCGTTGCCAACACCACCGCCGCCAAAAAACCACCACTACACACTAACTGATTTGCATTGACGTAAATGGAGGTTTGCAGACTCACCGTTCCATATTATCTGTCGTCTATTATATGTTGTTGAGCTTTCATTCATTCTGCACTCATATCATAGCATCCCAACATTATTACCATTACCGGTAGATAGATGAACAAAGCAAAGCATTTTTATGCTATCCTCCTATCAATCAGACATAATGAATGACTAAAATAATATAAATATCAATGTGTGTTTAATAAAGTACATAAATTCATCACGCAAAAAAACGCAATAGGTATGAATTTAAATGTATTTGAATAACAGACAATGAAAAGAACACAAATCACCACACCGGACATGGTGGACATGTCCCTTCCCGACTACTGTCTTTTAATTTCACACTATGTTCTCTATCAAGAAGTAATCACAGTGAGCACCTCGTATCCATCTTTACCTCAATGAATTTATACTTATGATTCCAAAAACAGTAGAGGAGTGCAATACTAACCATGGTAAGGAGAATACGAATACTTTTACTTGATTATTCATCGTTTTTATTGTTTGTGTGAACTGTTACACCAAAAATTTATAGATCTGGTGGATGTTTTTGAATGTCTTTTCACACACATGCAATAAAAATACATGGGTCATGGTCTCCGTTCAATTTGTTTCTTAATGCTGTTTCTTAAGTAGAAGTAAACAATCTGGCATACTAAACTAAATACAAAGATTATTGTTACGTTTTAATGCAAAGTGTAAACCAGCATATATTACATCGCACCTAAATTGCATGAAGATTAGCTCTTTGTACCATTATCTTTACGCATTGTCCTGTCAATCGTCACTTCAAACTGGAACAACGAACTGTCCTTAAAAAACCTGGCTCGGGTGCACGTGCACACACCCGTTACCAATTTAGCTAACCTTGTATGCAAATATTATTATTACTTTACTTTGGATAAAACAGAATCCTCTGTGGGGGCGTATCCAAGAATTTTTCAGCATTACAAAAGTGAAAAATGCAATCCAATTCAGTAGAGAAAGGCTCTCCGCAAAGGATCAGCAATGTTTTTTTTAAACATTCCTTGTTCTAACGTCATCAGAGAGATATAGAAAAAAAGCTATTCGATAGTACCTTCGTGCCTTCTCAGCATTATGTTTTGCAATATGAATATTCTGGCGTATTAAATTTTTAGTAGAAAAAAATATTAATTTGTTTATATTTGTCTTGCATAGCATTTTCCACTAAACCGGTCACTTATCTGCCACGTGCACCCTACGAATCTGATACGGACTAAACCTTGTCTAAATATAGTACATATGCTTGTAATTTCAGGTTTACTCAGTTCAGTAGACACTACACAGAAAAATGATGATGAAGCCACAAACATTTTTTTACAGGGAGTAAACTGATATATATAAACCGTCATAATATGTAATATATGCATATTTGCAAATGTTTGCATCTGTAGACATACAATTTTATTAAATCTTTGCGTTACGTCAAACTTTCATCGGCAGAAAGCAGGCGATGCCATGCCGGTCTTCTTAATATCGTCATCAAGAAGATCGTCCCCATTTTATTCCTGATGTCACATCCCAACTATTAATAAAAAAATAAAAGTTCGCAATAAAAAAAAGTAAATAATACCAAGATAATAGTTTGCCCTAATTTTATCGCTAGTCAAGTCAGTAAGCCGAGAAGAAAAGTCATTATATTTTTTCTATGTATTGATGAATGGGTAGATAAATTTAGAGATCAATAGACTACACACATCTTCAACATCAATCACAACTTTTTATTATTATTGCCAACCAGAGGTGATTTCCTGCTTTATATGATTTTTTATAAAAATAGAACCCTTTGTCATTTGATCTCATCTCGTCAAAAAAAAGTAATCTTTTACATTTATCATCAACTACATTTTTTGGTGTAAGAAAAATAATGCGCATTTAATCCACATTTTATGGAAACATGTAAAAGTGACGATAAGAGATATTCTTATGATATGCTTCCACAAACAACAATCACTTCCACTCCATTTTTTCTTTCTCTCCACTCTTCTTGTTGTTTAATTTGTCCCACAAGATTGATAATATAAATCTAAAGTAGAAAGATTCATGGAAAGAGTATTTAAATTGAAGGGATAATAATTGCTTTCTCCAAACAATTTGTCTTCCATTTGTTATTCTTCTTTTTCTACATATTTATTTCCAGCATCATGCTGACATGTATTACATGCACGTATGTATCCCATTTCGAGTTTAAAAAAAGAAACTGCTGAGCTAGATTAAACCGAGAGAAAAAACTCGGAGTAAAATGAGACACAATTCCAAGTCTACAAGACCTACTCCTGTCAATTCGATCAAAGCGAGGCGACATGTGGTGTCATTTGCAGAAGAACAACAGCAGCAGTGAGCAGATTCGCAGCAGCGGTATCCATATAAAAGCCTATTGTTTATAATGTAACATAAGTTTGCAAAACATAGCTTTTCCAGCAAAAAGGTATAATTTACGTTAAAGTTTTATAACATTCCAAAAGAGACTTTTTTACTATTACAATTTTGCAGTACAATAGAATTACAATGTACATCAAATAGCCAAGTTTGGAAAAAATGTTGGGCATCGACAACATCAACATTAAACTCTCTACGAACGAGAGCGTCCATTAATGAAGAAAACGCTTGTAAAAAATGTAACGGATATAGGGACATTAGATACCTACTTGATAATATATGCACACAGTAGGCATAAAAAAATTGCGAGGATTCCTAAGGATAATATATGGGAAAGCTATGTTACAAGCTGCAAAATAAGACAATATGTGATAGCAAAAGTTATGAACCAAGCCAGTTGAAAACTAGACGACAACGCAACGACGACTGTGGTGGAGATGGAGGAGGCATAGTAGAAGCAACGCTGCTGGGGATATGGAAATGTGGTGGTGGCAGTGTGGTGATGATGTGAAGGTTACCTTACCTTGCTGCTTGGTGGTGCATATATATATACTAAACTATAAACATAATAGTAGTAGTAATAGTTGGTAGTAAAAATGTAAAAGGTATAAATATAGGTAAAAAAATTGTAAGTGGAATAGTTAAAGTTTATATTGTATTTGATATGGTATAAGGAATATACCCATACATTCATACATGCAATTTTAGTATGAACCCATTCTTTCGGCCGTTTCTCTCCTCTGACGCAAGAACTGACGCGCTATTTACGTCAGAACTTCTCAGAGTCACAAACGAAACGAGCTGCGAGAGTTGAGTTGAAGACTACTCTGAGCAAGGAGGCAAGGCAAGGCAGAAAAGTATAAAAAAAATGTACACACACAGACATGCCATGCCATGCCAGCAGGAGCAGCAACGACCCAAACTCTTTTTTATACTAGTTGTCTGCCATATTATTTTGGTGAATATCAATTTATGGGGCTTTACTGTCTCTCAAGCTGTCCATCATCATCAGAGGAACTGAAACAGAAGCTGTGTTTTTGTTGGATAGATATTTTTATATGAAAACTTTCATTTCACATAAATAAAAAAAATGTAATGTATATTTCTCACTCTTACAATATTTCAAGCTGTTCAGAGGCTCTCTCTCCATTTCGATGAAAATTATTGGAAAAGAGATATACTTAGTACCATGACCTGGCAGGTCTGGTCTGTGAGAGTGAGTTGGAGTTAGTGAGAGCTTACCTTATTTAGCTTACTTGATATACAAAGCTTAAACAGAAAATGTAAACTGAAGAAGACAAAAAAAATCGTAATGAAATTGATGACGACGATGCCATGCCATGTTATGTATTTAACTAGTCATGACATGTTAAGTCAACATCATCATTATCATACTCGTTGGATATTGGACATCACTCACCCTCTGGATTAAGGTTTCTTTGCTGGGCACAAAAATGGTCGATTTTTTTTCTCGTGTGCAATTCTCGTAATAAAAAAAATCTTATTTGCAATGAAGCTGCACCCACTCGTTTTTACTTTTTTTGGTACTTGTCCAATGCAATGATAAAAAAACTGAAAGATTACTTAAGATTTGATGACCGAAGACCACCGCGCACTTATATTGCATACACGACCGAGCGCATTCTACTCCAGCAGTTGACTGAGCTGACAAAAGTGATATATTAACGTAAAATAAGGTAGTATAAACTCTCATTAGGAGATTACACGTACTTTATTTACGTTTATCGCAAATTTACAGGGCATTATGTATCCAGTTCAGTTGTCATTATGGAAAAAGGCGGACGGATGATAATGATATGTACATATTTGGAGACTTGATTTTTTCTATTTCTTTAATACACGTGAGCGTAATTAGATCCCACAATAATAAGTAGTCTAATTGACGACAATGCCGTTTAGCTTTCTTGGCTACGGTTATGGTGTGTACCGTACAGTGAACGCGTTTGATTGGTCAGACCGGTGTTACGTGACAAGAGATTTGATGATTAATTCGTACGTATATTTTGTGAATAAATTTCTTAGTCAGAAGGCTAATGTACTCATGTATTAATATGTCATGTGCTTTATTTGAACTTCAAAAAAAACATATTCATAAATCAGTTTCCATTTTCCAGTATTTTATTTTATATTCATGTTTTATAAGACTTGTCATGTTAAGACTTTTCAAGTTAGTAAAAAATAAACTTGATAGGTGCCCACCTTATCATACCATCAGAAAGTCAACAGAAAAGGTAAATAGAATGTAAAAAACTAAAATAATTCACAGAGTGTGAGTAAACATTGGCATTAACCACTACCACCACAAACATTCATGCTAAGTATACTATTTTTCTGTGAAAGAATTTGTCATTTGTCAATACTCTTGTGTAACTTTATAATATGACGAATATGAACTTCTTGGCATGTCATATATTTTTTTTATCATTGGATAATGATGATGATAATAATGATAACTATGACTTACAAATATGATTGATTGAAGGCTCGCAAAGATGACGAAGTAAATTTGGAAGAGCGTAATTAGAGATGTGAAATACACAAGACGTTTTGGAGTTGTGAGTTTTGCGTTTGGAGTTAAGTACACATTTCACGTCACATCAATACATACATACAAGCAAACGACGTACGTTTAATTAAATGACGATATTGCAGAGATGAAAACGATACGATATGTATTAAAGATGGAGCAAAGTTCAAAAGTGCAAATGAATAGTTGATATAAATATCACCATCACTCACTCATGAATGATGCATAATTTGATTTGAGAAGTTTCTTAATTTCTTACTAAACGATGATGGTGGTGGCGCATCGCTTACTATGTATTGTGCAAGTGGTCAGTGCAATTCACCTACTGGACTGTGACCCTAACCACACCAAAAATCTACAAAATAATGAAATGAGCAAATTTATACG
Organism: Entomobrya nivalis; assembly: GCA_034695485.1. NCBI lineage: Eukaryota > Metazoa > Arthropoda > Collembola > Entomobryomorpha > Entomobryidae > Entomobrya > Entomobrya nivalis. Next base: position 16,512 of record JAQFZH010000906.1, read on the forward strand.
AGTATTACCCAAAATGCCAAAGTGTCATGCTTTCTGCATGCGGTTTGTAGATGCACTGATAAAAAATGCAAAAAAGATTCAAGAAGTTGTGCATATGAACGTTTGCGTTAATTTTTAAATAATTTGTTTCTATTCCAAAAATACTCACTTTCATATAACGACTTTCGTTTTGTTGAAAAGAAAATTGGTAGCAAGATTGATTTACAATTCAATCATATATGCAAACAGATATAATGAACGTTGTAGACTTGACTGACGCAAACTAATCATGTATTTTATGGGAGAAAATTGCAAAAAATATTAAATTTAATGCTGATGACAGTGATGACGAATGTCTGATAACGTTAATGAGTGTGTATATTTTATTAGGATATCTTGATTCTATGCTAATTGCTTCCATGCTTCTGTTTAAGTTTGTGGATAAATTCTCCGAATCAATAAACATTAAATCTGCCATGTGGTTAAATTTTGCCATAATGTTTTAAAATGAAGTAGTGACAATAGTGCTAGTCATAAAATCAGTATTTCTATCTGTAGTAGTAAAATTCCTTTTTTCCTACTAAATAAGGAAATTCCAGTAGTGGTGCTGTTTGCTCCCATAATATACCTATTTTTGCTAAAACCTTGGCCCAATTTGATTATTTTCGTCATGTTTCCTCATTCAACCAACTCTCCAGCTCTATTATTAGCTAGAGTAGTGCAAAAAGTTTTTTTCAGATCAGAAATTTATGCATACTTCAGCTCGCCACAAGCTTTCACTGTTTCGTATTGTTAGTGGGACTGGGACATAACACAACAACGTACTTTCTCTGGAGTTGCACTTTATACCGTCTAGTTTTTTCTTGTGGACTCATGTTGCCATATATCTCATATTAAAAGAAATCTTTTCAACCTGTTAAGATTTTCAAATAGCGTTCTTGTCTAGCATTCTAGCCAATTATTGCTAAAGTACATTATATATTTTTAGTTTTGATTGGGTGCGTGCCGGTTTTGTCCCTCTATACCTCTTGTAAGTAAATCGCACAAATAGGGTACCTTACCGTAGTTTACTCTTGACGTGAGGCCATCGATGTTTTAAATTATTAGCAGGTAACGAAAGAGAGACTGTATTTACTTTTACATATAAAGAATGTGAATGCCACATGTTGTTACTTATAATGCTAGCATATAACTAATTAATTAACAAAATAGAGCTTTACACCACAAAATAGGATTGTGACATGACTTGTGGTATTTTGGTCTCATCGCCATCACTAACAGACTCATACATAAATGCTTACATCTAAACCCACATCCTATTTCCTCGTAAGTAATATGATTTAGAAAGAGAACGAAGAAAGGTAGGCGGTTTATTATGTATCCTGAGGCGGAAATGACCTGATGTCACTTTCATTCCACAACGTCATGGTTAGAATTGAAGAATGAGAACACACACTGCTTGGAAAAAGATGAGATAGAAGCGCAACTTTGCAAATATGTGTAATTATACCATATCTGTAGGTGGCATGTAGGCTTCTGTGTGCAAACACTTTCCAGGTAAACCGTTCATATCCTAAATTTCATCATTAGACCTTGTGCAACAACGCAACGGCACTGGCACAGTTATCATAAGTTAGATAACCTTAAGGCATCTCGCTATTGTATATCTTTGAAAGTGACTTTCAATAAAATTTCATTACACATTTTTAATTAGAAAAAATCTATTGACAAAACTTTCACATGCTTCTCAAGAAACATATTTATATATTCAATTTAAGGCAAGTTAAGCGTGTAAAGCAATTTGATAAACGTCGTCATGAAAAAAGACCTTGTCCTTGGAACATTCATCCATGCAGCTGCTCATTCTAAATACACTTTAGTGGAAATTGAAAAGGAATCTGTCTGGACCGTTGTTGTCTTCTTGTATTTCTTCTTATTAGAGTGCAAGCAAACACCAACAACAGATCTCGGTCGGTAGTCAAGTCAGTAGAGTAGGTAATTCTATCTATGCGTTTGTGCCAAAAAAAACGGGAAAGAATGAGACAGTGAGTCACTGTTTGATTGAAGAAAAGAGATAGAGAGCTTTTATAAATGAGATGATAGCCAGTCGCAGCAGTTGCCGTTGAGAATGCAATGATGATAATCCAATCCAAACTGCTAAATGTTAACTTGAATTAATGACTCGATTGATGTCGTCGTTTTTTTGCGTTGTCGGAGATCGTGGATTGGATGACTGTATTACATATTGGTCCAAGGGAGAATTTGTTTGAGATTTTGTTTGGCACATTTTTGGTATGTTGCCGGCTGTTTATTGCAGTGTAGCTACACGTGTCGTTATCGCTATTATCTTTCACTTTTCTCATTTGTAATGTTCATTAAAGAAAGCTTCATATTAAGTGATAGCGATAATGATAACGATTACTTTCTCCGGAGCCAAGCATCTGTACAACAGACAGAGTTGTCTATTATATGCAGTTCGTTTATACATTTATAAGCCGAGTGGTGTTTTGGAAAGCGATCAAAGAAGAAGAGGAATTTGATTCAGACATAAAATGGTAGTAAAATGGAAAATAGAGAGAATTAGAATGATGCAGATATGCGGAATGGGGATGTGAATATTTTCATTGAAAGTTTGTTGGATGGAAGCCCAAGCTTATGTTTGCCAATGCTGATGTGCAAATCAGTTAATGGAAGTGCATAACATCTGCATAGGATGTAGTTTTAATTAATAATTTTTACGTCACGCGTTGTTTCATTTTGGTCGTATACGTATTTTGTTTTTCCTTTGACACTTTATTTTGTAATACTTATACTTATTCAATGGTTTTTTGATAATAATTTATATGTGATGCTCTTGATTTGATACTAAAGCTTGTCGATTACCAAATTTTAAAAGAATTCATGGAATACTACGATTATAGGTAGATTAACAAGGATGTAAAGCAAATGAAAGGATGTTCCGTGAACACATATTTTAGATACGTTTTTATATAAATTCGGTATGTTGTAGGTTTGTAAAGTTCAGTAGTTCACACAAAACCAGGTAAAACGATCCAATAAACTCAAAATGCATACATGCATGATTTATTTTCTCTCTGGAGAAAACCACAAACACTCAACAAACTTATCTAGGTTTCCGCTGCACGAAACAATGACGTCATTAGTTGACGGTTGACCTATGCACGAAACTGGCACAAGAAAGCAATACGTAATACCTTTCGTGACAACTGGTCATTTAATTTGGGCTAACTATAAACTGAATATTAATACATATCACTACTCTAACCTGGTTTTTTTGTTCATACTCATATGGTTTCATTGCATGTCATTCATTTTTTACTCCTTTTTGCATATTGTGTGACTTTCTCCTCTGATGCCAATTCATGCCATGCCCTTTTTCTGAAAAAAAATCGTACACTGAAGTAAATTAAAGGTGTGCAAATTATAGCCTGTGTACAACTAGCAGGTGGAATGCGATTTCTCCAGTAACGGATATAATCGGTTTTTAGCAATGCATGGAATATCTGAGTAGATACAGTATTGACGTAATTGTATGTTGTTGTATATAAGCTTAATACTGAGATTGGGATTTCCCTCTGAAAAGTGTTAAGGTTTTTTCATCATTTCCTCTTTCGCTCTCCTGAGCAGAAGGGAAAGGAAAAGAAAATGCATTTTAAGTAACTCACTCATGCATACCACAAAAACATGTGGAAAAAGAAAATAGCCAATTGTGGCTAGTAATTAAGGATAAATGTTAATAAAGATGGGAAAAGAGATTACTTCTTTAAAGGTCACCTGACGTCATTACTAATTGCCTTTCCCCAAATAACTGATGCCATGCCTGACAAGAGAACTATGACGTGGTGCAATAAGGTGAACGATAATTGGATTTGGATCTACGGGATTCCCAATATTCTAGCTAAGTCGAATGGAATGAACAACAACAACAGCAAGCAATGGATAATAATTAATGACCATGGCCCTGACTTTTAAATTATCTGAGTTCATGGATTATCTAATGATTTGACATTTATTTTTTATTAAAGTGTTTACCAAAATACATAAAAGTCTATAAAATAAAAACGCTGGATCATTGGTATTTAAAGAAGAAAAAAGATTTTAGTGAAAACTATTTATAATTCACAATTTTTAACTGCAAGAATACAAGTTTCATTTCTGTAAAGACTCCTCACTTGCTTGAGCAGTAGTTTTTTCAGCAGCAGTTGATTTTGACACCAATAAGTATTGAGGCTTGTTCTTGATCTCATCAGTGGGTTCACCTGGATGCTTCTTACGAATATGTTTTTTCATACTCTGTTTTTCAATGAAAGTGTCCGCACACACATGACATACAAAAGGTCGCTCGCCGGTATGTCGCCTGACATGAATTGTCATATCTTTCTTTGTCCCGAAACCTTTTCCACAATGTTCGCCTGTAAATTATAAACAGGAAATTTGGCCCAAAATTTATAATGAAATGGGTCAAAATAATGGATTTAAAATGTAATTTTAAAGAACTTACAAATATGTGGCTTAATTCCATTATGCTTGATACGTACATGGTGAAATAATCCTGATCGATCTGATAAAGTTGTTCCGCAGATTTCACACTGTGGGTAATTTTCCGTACACCAAGTTAGCAAAAATGACAATTTGAAAATATCGATTTCGCAAGTAAAGCCAAAGATGCTAGCGATTCCCTGCTTTTTTATTTTAAGACAAGGTAAGGTACCTGATAACCACCTGCATGCTTCGCTTGTACGTGATCTATTAAATCATGGCTCCTGGTAAACTTGGCATCACATTGTTCGCAAGCAAATTTTTTGTCAACTTCTACAAATTGAAATAAAACTTAATGTACAATAGTCGTCATTTTATTATCATAAAATTGAATTGAAGTTTCTTGATGATTACCCACCAATATGATACTTTTTAATATGATATGTCAGACTGTTTCTTTGCTTGCAAGGAGGGAAATTCCAATCAGGACACAACGAGCAAGTCATAGTACCATCTTCGTGTTTTTTCACCTCAACCCCAAGATAACTGAGCTTCCCATCTTTTTCAACCCATCTTACTGGAACTATAGTATCATTTAACTTAGACATAAAAAGACCTCCTTCGTCTAAAATCTTTTGTCGTTGCAAAGCAAGTTCTCGTCTCATCTTTTTGTATGCAGGTTGTGACATTGTCATGCCATGATGGGACTGTCGCCATTTAACATAGTGTTTATTAGGTCCTGTTGTAGTTTTAAGTTCCTCAATCGGGCATCTTCTTCGACCCGTCGGTAAGAAAATTCGATTGGCTCCTTCTGAAACCCCAAAATAGATATTACGTAATGTGTATAGTGTATAGTATACTTCTACTAATATTGATATCTCTATGAATATTAATAATACGTAAAATACAGCATATTTTAAAATACCACATGCATGCTTCCTTTGTACGTGATTTTTCAATTCGGAGGGCCTGACAAACTTGGCATCACACTGGTCGCAAGCATTATTTTTGGTTCCTTCTAAAGTCCAAAATAGAGCACATGTAAAATATAAGCTGACATATCATGGCATGAAAATGAAAACAGTAAGTAATTAAGCTCAAATTGCCCACCGATATGGTTCTTCTTAATATGATGTGACATGGTTAATCTATATTTAGTACTGAAGGAAGGACACAAAGAACAAGACATAGTAGAATCTTCACGTTTGTTGACCTCAAACCCAAGATAAGTGAGTTTCCCATCCTTTTCTACCCATTTTACAGGAAGTACGCCACCTTCTGGCGCTGGCATGAAGGGACCACCTTCGTCCAGAATTTTTTGTCGTTGCAAAGCAAGTTCGCGTCTCATCTTTTGGTATGCGGGTACTGACATTGTCATGCCATGCGGCGACTGTCTCCATTTAATGTAGTGCGTATTGCTTGTAGATTTAAGTTCCTCAATCGGACGTCTCGTTCGCCCCGGACGCCCAGGCAAATTCGTGCGGAGTTCTTTGGTTGATAGATTAGGATGCTGGGCCCTTCGCCTACCAACATGATCGTGATATACTTTTTTGTGTTTCCTGTTTTCAACAAATTATAATCATTACTAAGCATCTTAGTATTTAACCAGATAAAAAACAACTAAACTTACACTAATGAATCTGTCGTTGTCGTTCTATTTTGCGCATGAGGACCCAGCTCATCAGAGGCCTCCTTTCTGTCAACTGAGGTTTCATTTGGATGGACATTCAGCTTTTCTTCATTGAGTTGGAGTTGACCATCTTCTACTGAATCAAATTCGAACTTCATGGAATCCTCATTATCAACAGTGTCATCATTATTATCATCAAAAGGAGAATCGCTTTCCTCCTCGGGCACAGAACTCCTTTCAATTTCTTCTTGTCGAGATTCAGGTCCAAGAGAATCGTTTTCGATCTCAGTAGGCGAGTGCATATCCTTTTCTATTTTGATTACTTTCACAAGAGAATTCCCAATCGAAAATTGACTTCCAATTTTTGATGCTTCAAGTACTTTTTTCTTTCTTTGTCTAGTTTTGGTCTTCTTTTGAAGTTTGTGCAAATGTTTGGAGTTTCCTATAAGTTCTTTATCCACATCCAGATGCACATAATCCATCCATTTGTCTTTCATACTGTTCCACGTCCCCTTTCCCCCAACCAAGTATGTGCGTATCTGATCAATTACCGCTTTCATGTCGAGGTCGAGAGTCCCATTATGGGGGTTATCTTCATTCTCACCATCTTGATTCTTTCTATTGATCGCTTTGTCATACTTTTCAGCAATTGCTTTGGATAACTTGATAGCATTCAGAAATTTGGCCTGAAATTCCTTCACCTCTTGTTCTAATTTCCTCATATGCCTGTGCACTTTGACCAGTTTCTGTCTTTCTGACAAGCTGCGTTACATGGACAGCAGAGACACGAAGACATTGTTGTTAATTGTTTGACTGATAGTTCAAATACGGCGCCGTAATCATCATTAGGTTCATCCAGGTTCCCGTTAATAGTAGTAATGGGTGATCTGACGATCTTCAAAAATTCAACTAAATGGTCAAACCTTTCTGTCTTGATTTCATCCACTAAGAGCACCATATTTGTTATATCAGAATAGCATATCAGGCAACGTTCAAAATCCCTCCTCCAGGTATTATTAGACGACCTTTTAGTTTCATTCTAAAATGGTAAACAAATATAGACATTATATGACTCGAAGTACTTTGTAAAATCATTCCAAACACCATTACGCATTTTTGCAGTACCTTTCTACGAATCCTCTTCGAAACTGGAGGTAGGAGGTCGTCATTTGAATTTCTATTTAAGTCAACGAATGGTCCGTTGTAGCAATTTGAATTTTGTGTAGGCTTGCCAAATATTTGGCAAGAGAGTCGTCGATATCTCGTTTCAGTGAGATAGTCACTGCAGCCTTCATCCTTTTCGTTGCACATTGCTAATTTCTTTATATACAGTAACTAGATAAGGTACTTAACCGTCAACTAGGTATCACTGCAAATGGCACCACGTGCCATCACATCAGTCATCATTTTTCATTAAAATTCGCCGAGAAAACTTGTCCATTAAAATTGTACTAAAACTTGTACACTTTTTGACTTTCTTGGGCTGCCAATAGCTGCAATAATGTTCTGTTTGTTCATGCACACAAATACATACTAAATGTGAATGCCAACAGATGATGCAGCACCATCTCATCATCAAATCACCAATACCATCTGACTCTTCTAAAAACAAAACAGTCATACAGAAGTGATCTCAGGATTCCCCAAAACCCAAATATCATCGTTTCCGGTTCCGTCATTGTTGGAATTTGCAACGATTTGTAATAATCGTCAACCATAAAGAAAATTAAACCATAAATTAATTACATTCAGTTCGCGCAAATGTGGCCAATAAACGACCTAACCAGCGGAGTAAATATGGAACTGACAATGAGATTATTTTTATGCTAAATGAAGTACAATCGGGTACAAAAAGAATGAATTGCATATTAATATAAAATTTCGATATAACCAGGTCAAAAGGTCACATGCATTTTAAATGGCAATTTTTTTTACTGTGATGTTTTTGACACAGAATTAAACGCTGATTACATGCATAGCACACATAAATACATTAGTTCGGAAAATGATATGGATGACCGGTTGAAGGCATTATGTTGTGTACAAGATAGAAAGAAACTAAGAATGTTTTGCCTCGCAAAAAAACCAGAAAGAAACTAAGAATGTTTTGCCTCGCAAAAAAAAACCAGAAAGAAACTAAGAATGTTTAGCCTCGCAAAAAAACCTTCTACCCCACTGCTTCCAGGTTCATAGACATTATAACAGCCTAAGAACGGCAGATGTGATGAAAGGCAGTTTTAAGTCACTTGGCAAATTGGAGACTTTGTAAAGACTGTGATGGATGACTACACAACGCTTTTACAATGAATTGAGAAAAATTAATGAAATTGACAACGCTGAAAAAGGAAAATCAAAATCAAGAAAATACTCAGAAGAAAGCGAAATATGAAATTAGACAATTTTTACAGAGGATTTCTCCTCAAGTAAGAGGATGAGTGGTGATGATAAACTGATTATGCAGGATAAGAAAATAACCGTCAAATCGCGTCCGGCACCGGAAAATTCTAATTCTGCCACAGATTACGCTTAGAAGGTTGAAATAAAACACAATAATTGTTAATTTAAATAACATACACAATACACATAATTGTCGTATTTTCGTAATAAACTCGTATCATTCAATTCAGTGTGTTATCAAACCCAAACCAACTTGAAAGGGACTGAGCCCGAGGAGCATTAGCATATTTTCATGCATTTTTAAATGCATCAATGCACACGATAACGTTGCCATAATTATAGGGCGAGAGGAATTCAAGATTACTGAAAAAAAAATATGCTCTTCAGAAAACGTCAAACGAAGCAAGCAAGCAAATTCGCACTCATCCCCCTAATTTCCATTAATGTATTCTTTAACTACAGATAAATTATCTACCCGAGACCTACCTCCCCGCAAATTAAAAACCATAAACTGTGTGCAATAGTCTAGAATATTCTCAGTGGTTCTCCTCAAACGGTTACAATGACTTCGAATAAGCGAAAACACGATGCCCCAACCCCAACTACTAGTACCACGCAAAACAAGCGCATCAAACCCACCCTAATTGATGATCCCACCGTCATCTCCCTCTTCAGAGAGCTACATATGAACCGGCAGTTCATCCACAGTGGAGCCATTCTTGCTTGGGCTTTGCAGCCCACTGATCCAGATTTCATTAACATCCACGACTACGTGGAACGCGGACAAGAACACGGCTATGGAATCAAGATAATCTCAATAATTCGTATCATCGCTGCAGCTTCCAAACTGGAAAGCGATGACGAAGATATTAGTTTTAACGACAACCCACAAACGGCCGGACAGCGCAGGATGATGTTATGGCATGGCACGAAGAATGAACATGTGACGAACATTCTGCAAAATGGCCTACGGATGCCCACAAAAACAGGTCAGATGTTTGGTCAAGGAATTTACTTTGCTGACCGT
>JAQFZH010000907.1:0-26033 GCA_034695485.1 Entomobrya nivalis
CTATGCAAACCAACCAACTAATATACAAAAAAGTGTCAACAAAACAAAAAACAGCTGAGGTAGCATACAAACATACATCCAAGTTACGTAGCATTGTGCTTTATTGTTTGATATCACCCAAAATGTGATAGGCTAAAAAAATAATAGTTTGTGTGTAAAATGTTTAATGAATAAAGTTTTGATTTTTATAGAAAACTGATATTTAAGATTTTTTAAATTTTTTTGACCCACTAAATCAATTATTTTCATAGCTATTGAAAACCTAATTTAAGGTGGGGTTTCCATTTTACCTGGATTCGTTTCAATAGCCCATATTCGTTATCTTTGACATCTACATTGTAAATACGTTGAAACTTGGTTATTATAATATAACATGCAGATATAAAGCATTTTGGTTATTAGCCGTTCTTAAGTGTCACCCCTGGACCGATGTCCCATTTCACGGGTAAGCGCATAGTGCTACTTTTGAAATATATCTTAATATAAAGTACAGGGAAAAACAATGGAGACATTTTTAGAAGTTTATTTTCTATTTACCAAATACAGTTATCAACCTACCCTATATGTATTTAAATACTACTGAAGTTAAGGTACAGAATTCATACAAGACCGGTTCTTTCAATGCCTTATCCATCGTGAAAAATCCAGAAAACAAAGTGTTTCAAAACTTCATTTATTCATACAACGAAAATTTCGCATGAAGGTCAAAGGTCATGACCATAAAAAAATTTCAAAATGAGGGCAAATGAGGACCTACGACATTTAAAATGATCACTAGGCACTAGGCTACAAATTGAATGGGCTCGGTCAAAATTTATCGTGAAACCACTCCCATGGTAACACTTGGAATGTCAAATAAGACGTTGAATACGTTCAAAATGGAAACTTCCACTTCTGTACTCGCCGTTTTCAGGAAAACGAAAACTTAGCCATTAATCCTACTATATAAATAAAGTAAAGCAACTAGACATTAAGGCTGGCACAAAACAAATGGCACCCAAATGCACAAATGATCAGGAACAGCGTCCAAAAAGTGGTTGTAGATTTTTGTTCAAAAATAGCCTTCATACCAGAAAAGTTGAAATTTTAGAAAAACTTAAAATGCCAGTGACGCGCCGCAGGTGGGAAGTATCGAGATGTTCTGGGCATTTTGTGAAGCCAAATAAGCCAAGCTATCAAAAACACGAAAGTCATTCCGGGATTCGCCATTTAATGGGAAAATTTAAGGCGAAACATAGCCTGGTGTGCTTGAAAAATCATGAATAATCGTAATTTAAAGTGCATTTAAAACGCTCGGTAATATTGGATACAAGGACAATGAAAGAACCGGTCTTGTATGATTTATGTACCTCAACTTCAGTAGTATTTATATATATATAGGGTGGGTTGATAACTGTATCTGGTAATTAGAAAATAAACCTCTAAAAATGTCTCCGTTGTTTTTCCCTGTACCTTATGTAGGTTAATCCGAAGACGATTTGGGCTTTTAACAAATATATTTTGTTGATACAAATTAAGACAACGTTTGAATTCATATTCTAGTTTTTCATGGTTGGTTATAATCTGAAAGAATTAGACAACAACAAATGGTGTTAGACGGACGTTATTTATTGCAAGTCGATGAAACGGAAAGTTTCGTACGGAAATAGAAAAAAACGAACATGGAAAGTATGTTGTTCAGGGAATCAGTTATCACAAATCAAACAAAATTGTTTTTAAGGCCGAATTTAATCATATCGAAATGAAATGCAAATCTGTATAAAATAAATGTTTTGAGTATGTACGCATCAATGTATATATGAAATACATGTGAACATTTCAACATATCTTTTTGTATGGTATTGCATTACTTCTGTAACTTTGTTCCTAGGAAATGTTGCCCAGAAAAAAGAAACTTTTTAAATTTTAAACGGAAGCCATTGGCAATGTTATCTAACTTCCGCTCCTTTAAATCTTCCGTTTTTACATTTACAAAGTTTGTTTTTTGTTGTTGCAACGACCATAAATTATATACCGTAATTTTCTTACGATAGTATAATCTAAATTGCACATTATTGCACCTTGAATGCAATAACGGGTCACATTTATTAGCTCATACAGACAACAATTATACGGAAGCTTTTGTGACGTACTAAGGAAATGCAACTGTCATTAACATTTTTTTTCGTGTCAAGAATTTTCGTTGTGCTCAAAAATATTCGTAGCCAGCAACAAAATACTTTGCATAAACTTTAGCTATGAAATGATGTGGTACCTTTTCGTTTTGGTTGTAGCAACGCTACTCTCAGGTATTTCAATATAAATTCCTAGAAACATACAAACTTTTAGATTTGAAACAAAAGTACAAATTTATGCAATATACTCGCTTTATTTTTTAGCGGGCTCTTTGGAACAAACCTTTGAGCAAGGTGAACAGTTAACTTGGGAAAGAAACTGGTGGTCGAATGGAGGAAACAATGAGGTACAAGGTCCATATCAATTCGCAAAAAGTTATCACGGACCCAGCCATCAAACGAAACAATGTGCTGTTGGACATCGATGGTCAAAAACTGAGCAAAAATGTGTAGAAATTTTAGGATTGTCAAAACCTGGTGGAAACTCTCGGCAGTCACGAGTTAAATGGGGTCCAGGAAGGAGAGTGTTACCAAGACAAAAAAGGTGTGCGCACAAGAAGAAAGCTGGTGGAACAGGCCAGAACGATACAATTCAAAACAAAGGCCTTACCAATAATATTCCACCTAGACCTAGACCTCCTCCTCCACCACGTCCCAACTTCGGAGACCAAATAGGTAAAAGATAGTTTGTTTTTTAAATAAAACAAAATGGTTTCGGATTTGTTAATAAAAAAACGCATAAATTTGGTGTAAAAATGTTAAACTGTTGAAATACTTATTTTTATGAATAAGGGCGATTAAAACCACTTGCAATCCTTTTGACCGAATTGTGTATTTATTTTGTTTCATTATGATTCCTGATCATTTTTTAAAAACTTCTACCGACTTTTTGATCTTGCTGAAAAACTGGAACAAAATTCTCTATGTTCCGAAAATATATGTTTGTTAAATTCGTAATTGGTTTCATCTTTTGTAGCGTATTAAGTTAGCGATACATCAGACAGTGGTTTTACTCCAAGTTTTTTGTAGACTAATTTTGCAACAAAGCTTTATTAAATACTCGTTTACGGAAAACTAACAAATTAATGATTTAATCATGCATATAGCTTAAACATGTTTTAAAAGTATCCAGGCAATGCCTCGGGTAATAGTTCAACGCTTTAAAAAAATTATACACATATATATAAACATTTCATCATTGAATTGAATCACATCATCACACATATGCTTGCTTAGTATGGTTTTATATGGGTAACTTTGTTTCCGAAAAATGTTGCCCAAAAAAAACTTGAAACGAACACTATTAACAAGGTCATCTATCGCTCGGTTCAAATATGCATTTACAAAATTTAATATTGTGCTTGTTGCAACGACCACAAATATTTATGGTAATTTTTTGTGCAATAACATAATCTAAATTACACATTGTTTTACCTTGAATACAATGTCGAGTCACACTCAAGTTTGCTCATAACGAGAATGGTTATATAGAAGTCTTTGTGACGTATTAAGAAAATAAGCAATTGCTTCTAGCAATTTTCCTTATCAAACATAGCCGCGAAGCGGTCAAACGGATATGACTCTTTAATTGAATACATGCCATTTAATTTATCCCAGATACAAATCGTTTTTCAATTTTAATTTATTAAAACAATAAACTATATAACAACTAACAACCATGGCAAAATTTCTGTTCTTTCATGTATTTTAAATAAATAATTGCAAACCTTTAATAATTACATGAGTGCTAGATATACCCTTAAGTATATTTAAAGTTCTAAGTAAAAGAAAATATATTTTTGATAAAACAGAAAACAATTATTAGCATTATGCAAATTAATTAGCCGTTCTACAAATTAGTTAAGTAAATGTACGAGTTTGAGCTTTTTAGATTAAATGATTTAAGTACATGGTATTACGAAACGATTTATATTTTAAATTTTACACGATTGAGATAAATTATAGTTGTTGTTATAATAATAATAGTTCTTAGTTTCGTTGTCACCAATTGGAGCTAGCCAGAATATACTTGGCTTAAAGTTTACTTATGAAATAATGTGGTACCTTTTCGTTTTAGTGGCAGCAACGCTACTCTCAGGTACTTTGAAATAAATTCCAAGAAATATACAAACTATTTTTTGGCAACTATGTATAAACGAAATGACAATACTCACCTGAGTTTTTAACAGGCTCTTTGGAACAAACCCCTGAACATGGTGGACAGATGACTAGGGAAAGAAATTGGTGGTCGAAGGGAGAAAACAATGGGTTACAAGGGCCAAGCCAATTCACAAGAAGTTATGACGGACCCAGCCTTCCAACGAGACAATGTGCAGATGGAAATCGATGGTCAAAAACTGAGCAAAAATGTGTAGAAGTATTAGGCTTGTCGAAACCAGGTGGAAACTCTCGTCGATCAAGGGTGAAATTGGGTCCAGGAAGAAGATTGTCACATAGACAAAAAAGGTGTGCGAAAGGACACAAGAAAGCTAGTGGAACAGACCAGAACAGTACTAATGGGGGCTCTCCTAAAACTTTAGAAGGCAGATCTGCACCTGCCAAATTTCCCCCAGGGATGTTAGGTAAAAAGTAAATTTATTTAGGAATAAAGCCACTATTTCTGATTTGATAAGGAAAAATCGTATACATTGGTGTAAAAATGCAATTTGTGCATTAATCTTGTACTAATAAAGTTCTCATTTTCGTGACAAACATGTCTTCTCACTTTTTCTTCTCGTTAGTACAATTTTTTTTTTGATTTGCTGCTCATAGCCTTAAAACTTGACTAAATGTTCCGCAGGTCCTTGCAATAAATGGCAAAGCCACGAAAAAACAATACCATTCCAACTACATAAGCCCAGAAAACAAAAGCGTAAAAAAACAAACGGCGTGCCATCTTTTCTTCGTTTGATTAAAATCCAAGCTACAGCAACCAAAACCCAAAATACTGTTGAAATATTTATGTGTTCCTAGGCATTGCTCAAGTTTTGATCTGACACAAACCCTGGAACAAGGATGCTCGTTGGCAGTGGTCAACAACTCTCGAAATAAGTCCACAATTTCTTCCCAAATATTGAGTTTATCTGTTTTATGCCAATAGCTGTTATGAAGATAACGAAGTAGACTAAAAGCATTCCATCAACTAGGGTTACATAAATTTTGATTTGTTCAACGAATTATAAATATATTTCTTGAATTACTTTGAATAGCCCAGCATGTTAGTAAGAATAAAAGAATAAGCCTGGGCAATATTTGATTTGTTTGATATAAAACTTCTCAGATGACCAAATAGTTGCTACTTAATATGTGGTCTCAATATTTTTTTCAACAAAAACTTTCCAGAAAGCTTCACGTTAGTATTTCAATCTAGAGAACATGGTTAAAGCCCACCCCGCAGGCATAAAAACCACAAAAAATAAGCTAGACCTTTACTGTAATATGTTGAAATTGATTGGGGCATATGTTATGCGGAAAACTCCTATCAGCGACAAACTAAAAGTAATTTCCGGAGTAGTTATTACATTAACGTTAGATAATAGTTAACCACATGTGAAAATTACATATTCGCATTGTTGTCCAGATTAAAAATCAAACCTAGTTCCTTGCAACTTGTTGAATTTTGCTCTAAGAAACTAAAATAAAAATAATATTTACAAAGATTCTAGAATAATGGATCAACTTCAACCTGTCAAAGTCTCCTTTTCCATTGACTCCAATTATTGGAAGACAACGCCCGGGATCCTAAGAAGCTTACTTGTGGTTTGTTTGATTCTGTATTTCAACTTGTGTATTAAATATACCTTAGATTAATACGTTTCAAGACAAAACTGGGATTTTTTATTGTCATTCCGGTTGTTTAGATATCAGGTCTTATGGCAATATCTCTTGTTGGAAGTGGAATCAGTAAATCGACCCATATTCGAGAAAACGTTTGCAAACGTTCTAGTGTTACAGAACACACTGTATACGCTCCAGTGGTACTGTACTGCCCACAACCTCGGTTAATTGAGTTGGCGTTTTCTATAATTGTTTTAACTTGGATATTTACTCTAGCCATTACGGTTGTAATGATATTCTCAAGAATTGAGTTTAGACAAAACAGAAAAATTTATTTGGCGGTAACTTTTGCAATTATAAATTATGTTCGTGAGATCTTGTTATTTGTTCCATTTAAGATGTGTTATAAAACGTTACATATTTTATACAGGACACTGTCGGTCACGTCATCAGTGGAATTTTACTTACAGTTGGTTTTGCATTAGTGCTTGTATACGTCGTTCAAATTTATCGATTTCAAACTTGTGAAGATAACGCCTTTCCAATTTTTAGTCACACCACTTTGAGTACAGGTACTGAAGTCAAACAAAATCTGGAGTTCAAACGAAATATTTTTAGTTCCTTGCAGTTTTATGTACACTTATCTTCTTTTAAATTTACAGATTGTGTCACAGACAGAACGTATAAATTTAGACCAGCTAACCTAATATGTGGAATGGTATGAGAATTTTTTATAAAAATATTGTTTCAGGATATGAGTTTTTGTTAATAAACTCTAACTTTTAGATTTTCACAGTTGTGTTTGGAATTTCGGCATTTTCAATAGCCATAATTGATAATAATGTTTGCTGCAATTCACATCGCAGACTTGGGATGATGGATCATCGGTCGATCGCAATAAGTCAGTCACATTTGTTGACAAAAGAAGCTGAAGAAAATCCAGAGGAAATATTATAAAACTACATTTTGTATAGCATAGCAGTCATGTCCAAATAATATTACAAAACTGTCAATTATTGTAAAGCAATGTTACCAGAAATATGCAAGTACCATAATTTAATCATGTTTAAAAGAATAGGCAATGTCAGTTCATGCATTAGATCGAAAACAGGCAAATTTGTAAAATTGCTGTAAGGTCTACTTCAGATTATAGCGTTGATGTATTTTGTTGGCTAAATCAGGCTACAGAATTTCATTGCCTTTCAATATTCTTACTGCACAGCATTATACTTTGAAATGCACATGAGTAAGAAGAACTTAATGTTGAGAAATCGTCATTGGAATAATCTGAAAACTGATATTTTCCTGGTGGTCTGGTTTTGAGACAGAGCGCAAACATTCGTTATGATTATACGGTTTACTGAAAACCTCAAACTGTTGCCTTACATGTGTGGTAAAATATATGGTAATTATTGAAACATGGTTATATAATTAATCAATATAAACTGTCAAATATTCAATATTCAATGGTATTTAAAACATATATTTCTAAAAGGTTAAATAAACCAATAGTTTACATGCCTGTTTTAAAATTCAAAAAGTAATTCAGAATATGTATGTGTGTTGCTATAGTAAGCATTTATAATTAAGTATTTTCAATATATTTGCTAATTACCTGATTCATATATATTACAAACTTACTGATTACAAAATATTTTAACAAATAATTTAGCTCACAAATTAAAGCTTGATCCTAATATTTATTTTACTATTTAACTTTTTTGTTATTCGAGATTCAAATAAAATTCGTAAAACCTATTCTTCGTTACATTCCCTGTAAAAAGTTAGATAAAGGTATTCTAATAACAAACGTCGTGAAACATATACCCACCACAAAATTGACAAGCAATTCCATCAAAAACTCCAGTATGCATAAAAATACTAAAATTAACTCTATATAAAACACCACAACAAAGTTATCATTTAAACCCAGTTTATGTGGCATTCCTTGTCCTAGCCTACCTACCTGATTTTGTAAATGTCCCCTCTTTATCCACACCTCCCAGTGTTTCCACTGTTTCGCAATACCCGATTCAACCATAGCCGACATTCTTGAAAGAATAGATTTAATAGGCATTGAAGACTCATACAAGTTCCAACCTCGTCTAGTAGGAAACAATTGTTCTTTACCAACACTAACCATTGCAGCTACTTGTTTCTCAGAAATTTGTTTAGTGTTTTGCAGTCGAGATTTTAACAATAACTCAGCATTTCTAATGTCTCCACTCCAACTAACAAACGCAACCTTTTCACAACTCTCGATTTTGTTTATATACATATCTATACCAACATTGATTTCCTCTCGTAACTCATGTCTAGTCAGATTTCGAGTGTAATCCAAAATATTGTTGAGTTTACTCACCACCTTGTTTGCCGTAGCATAATTAAGTAGCGTTCTTAATATATTTCTTGAATGGACGGTGTTATTGTTTCCAAATATTACTTTATACCCGTCAACCATAAAGCTGAGAAATATTTCTGTAGATCTACAGTATATGGAAAAGTTTTGAGCTGTTAAGTCACTGTATAGCTGTGGTTTTACGGGGGATACTGGGGCAATCAGTTCCGTAATATTTTCACCTTTGTATGCATTACTCAAAACTACCAGTGCTAGAAGCCATGCGCCAGAAATGAAATATAAGTAATTTTGACCCTTAGCATTTCCAGCGGTTTTGCAGTCTTGTTCCAAAAATACAATTATTGGAAATACAATTTGACTCGAAACAAAACCCTGGTTTTTAGCAATAATGCAGAAATCCATACTAATAACCTGAAAGAATAAAGCTGTGCCTAAGCTTAATATCAGAAAATATATCCAAGTTAAGCTATCAAATGCGGATGCATAGCCGTTTAATGAAAGTGAACCAGTTTGAATTCCTCCACATGTAAGGAATTGAATAGTGTCTTCCTCAATTGCAAGCAGATGAGCGTACTCGTCTTTGAAATAAACTGAGGTTTTTGCTTGATAATCATTCATAGTACACTTTGATGAATTTGAATCATTTCGTCGATAAACGGAATACATGTCTTGTAAAATTGCAATATCAGTAATCATCCAAACCTGAAAATTGCGGAATGTAATCTCATTCTCTGTAGCAGTTTTAAGCATTCTTGAACTCATGTCGTAAAAGTAGTCATATGGCAGGTTTGGATCACCCAGTCGCCAATCAGAAAAGGGAATTTCAAAATATGAAGGGTTATCAATTCGCTGCCTGATTAAAATATCAGATTGATACGTGCTATAGCTATTTCCTATAAATTCGTACGAATTGGGTCCATAGTCGCATTCATGAACATGATAAAATGAGTAGTTTGAAAGCTCACTGTACTCGTTCTTTTGCAAAGAAATTAGAAGCTTAACAGGTTTATTGGTTGCCGCATTTAGATCCAGGTCAAGTTGGAGCTGTTTATTTAGGAAGTTTGTTATGGCTTCTGGTTCCTTATCAAAATTGTGTACTAATATTGCTTGGTAAACGTTAAGTTTCTCAAAATGTGGCTGAATTAAGCGGCCTTCGTCATTGTTATTAGAAGACGTATCATCGTAAGGGCACAACAGTCGTTTGGAATGGTTCGTGTGGCTTCGCTCACAAAATAGGTGAGGAAATAAAATTTCCAAAAACCCATTAGGAACCAACTGGCATTCAATATAGTATTCCTGAAATTGTAAGGTGTTGTTGGTGTCTTCGTTTTCAAATGTATTACTAGCAAGTGGCACTTTGCCAATATGATCCAAGTTGAAAAAGATTTGAATTGCGCATTTGTATAGTGCAAGTTTTGGAGAAAATTCAAATGCATTTAAATTTTGGACTTTAAATGTTATGCTGCCGTATTCAGTAGCTCCTTTTTTAATGCGATAATTACTCAAGACAATAGGGTAATTTAGAGCTGAATAGTCGTTTACAGAGATTATTTTCTTTTCCTCGGGTTTGCCAGATTGGTTATTTCCTTTGCTTATAATAAGCTCAAAGTTGATTATGTGGATTAAGCAATCTGAAAACGGGCTTATTAATGGATTGACGTTTAGAATATTCTGTGATTTAATTACTAAGCTTAAAGAAAAGGTTAAAACTGCCACTGGTATAAGGGAAGCCATACTAAGTTTGAGGGGAAATATTGTAATGTAAATTTGTTTGCAAAGGTAGAAATTTTGAACAGTTAAAACAATTTTTATTGTAAGACTAGCGTTTTAACATGTATATTTACCAGAGTGTTTTAGCAAAGTAATGGAATTTAGGGCAAAAGTTGAAGCAGCAAGGACTTGCTTGCTGTTAAGTTGATGTGTTATAAATACTTAACATGTTCACATGCCAGACAAAGTAATTACATATTACATTTGTTTTAACATGATAACATAGAAAAAAATAGGCATCTTATGTATATGTATCTGTGTGTTAGATAAAATCAATTTAATTAAAACTTATGAAATCGACTCAGCAATAAAAAAAATTAGCATGAATATAAGAATATTAATATTTAATGAATAATTTAGTACCACGCGTGGTTAACCTTTTAGCTTTCTTCCAAACCTAATAAATTGCTTTTCTTGTCAACATAACATAACATAACAGTATCTAAACGAACATGTATCTATATTTCGAATCTATATTTTATATTTCTGTTTAAACAAACGTTTTAAATAATCTATAGTTTTTTAAGCAATAATTGATTCAGATTTAAATGCATAAAAATTGTTCAAAATACATAATATATACTATAAATTTTATAAGTTAAGCTTTCTGACTAACTTATATCGTTTCAACATATGTATGATTTCAGTTAAAATACATTTCTTTTACAAAGGTTAATAGACAGAATAATAAATAAAATACTTACGCATACATTGATGCTATAACTTTGACAATAAAAAAATTGCCTTTTGGTCTTTAAAATGAAAAAAAAATATCAAAAATTAGATCATGCTTTGGATTGTAATGCATCTAAAAACAACATGTGATAGTTTTGCTTTTATTTACTGAATTTTTAGAAGGTAAGTCATTCGTAAATATAATATAGATAATAACTAATATATTTAGATACTTGATCCTATTTTAGTTGTAAGTACATTTTCTGTAGTTTTTTGTTTAAACTACATTAAATGTCTTGGTTAACTCACACTATCTTATTTTCAATATAAATATTACATCCACTCTCAATGCAAATCAATCCGGTAGTATACTCTCATCTTCAATCTTATCTTCGTAATTTTTATCTCCGTCCATCGATTCAATGTCGTCATCACTTCTGCCCAAATTACTACTATCATTTTCCATCTTTCCTCCGCGAAATACATGTGTTGCTTCGAAATACGTTTCTCCAAAAGTTTCTCCAATTTCACTTTTGCTTTCCACATCATCATCTACAACAACCCTTTCAGCATCATATTCCCTTTCCTTGTCCACTTTGTCACTATTTTTTGTCACTTTGTTACGACGAAATCTGCAATACCATCTTAAATGCCTTGTCAACTCAGAATAAGCTGGGAACATATTTGAGCAATCATCACAAGTCCAAAAGTTAGGCTTGTTCTTTGGATCATTAAAAACTCTTACAGGTTTTATATCCTCCAACTTCTTACATTTTAACAAATCGTCCAATTTTTCTCCAAGTTTTGTGTTGTGCTGCAGAACCAAATGTACACGTGCATTACTAACTGAATTATACCTTTTAGAACAATATGTACACTTGTAAATTACTTTCTGATTTGTTGAAGGCCCATTTGCTTTCATACAATTTAGCTCAGTTTCAACCATATGATCGCAGTAAATCCTAAACTCTTCTTTTGATAAGTTTGGAGACCTCAGTTGCATAAATTTTGTATCCAGATGGTACAGCACAGTATGCAAATTCATATGCCACTTGTCTCGAAAACCTCTTTTGCAAATAGTGCAATTTTGTTTGATCAAAACTGTTTTGGTTTTCTTCTCGTTTTGTTATACGGGCAACGGTGTCTTTCTTGCAGCAATATTTTTAGTTGCCAGGGAACACGTACTTTGGTGAATTCGACATGATCGCCGAGACGATAATGTCTCATTCCGTCGCCCGTACATTTCATCTTTAACTGTCGTTTTAAATTTATACAATCCTCTTGCTGCTTTAAGAGTCCACTTAATTGATCATCTTCCTTGACAATGAGCAGCTGATGAAGTTTGTGAAAGCAATAACTTATTTTCATTTCGATCACTTCCAAATCTCCCAAAGCCTTTGACAGTTGAGCAATGATGTGAGAACAGACTTGAAAGGTACAAAATATTCATCTTGAAAGGTTTAGTAACTGAAACCCTGTTGTCTGTGAGCTGGAAATAATTTTAAATGTTTCAATATCCGCTGGATGAGAAAGCATTGTCTCAGTTTATGTATTTTTATTGTTCAGTTTGACGAACAACTTTATAAAATTTGATTCACAAAATTGCTTATAGTTTAACATCATAATATATATTCAATAAACTGATTAGCAATGATAAATATTCATTTTTACCCTTTACCCAAAAACTAAATCAACATATTACATTATTGTAAACGGTTAACTTTTTAAACGATTTTCACTATTTTAACTTCCCAACAAATTTGTGCCGTCGCTTCAGTCTAAGCAATCTAATTCTGGTACAAACATGATTTTAATACAAATTAATCCGGTAGTTTAATTTCATCTTTTGGTTGTATGCCATTTTCCACTTGTACCTCATTAACCGTCTCATTAACAGATCTACACATTTACATTTCACTTCCCACATACCCACTTATCATGCTGTCGATTTAGAGAAACGAGGATGCACTATTTTTTGAACTGAAATGTTCTGGTCAATTTATACAACGCTGTATAATATCAAACTAATTTATGAGTGGTGCTGCTGTGCATTATAAACAAACCGATTCAAATTTAATAGCCCACATAATATTTTTTTATTCCAGAGATACGCATATAATTAACTATTTTATTTTTTCTATTATATTTCATATATATCACTATCGCTGACATTACATACATTAACATTTATAATTTAATTGAATGACTAGTTATGTTTTCCAAAAATAAATCTCACAAAAATATGACAACAAAAAAAGGAAAACTGAAAGTGTGAAAAATTTGCACCCATAACATAATAATTAACTAGACAAATTACAATGAACGACATTTTTCCCTAGCCGTAATACAATATCCAGCAACCTTGAACCAAAAACAAACTTCCAACCAGAAAGAAAATTATTCCATAATAACATGCCGTGATTAAAGTCGAATCCTCTCCCCGACCCAAATTGTATTCAAACCCATATACTCGGAAATGAAGATATATTATCAATATTGCTAACACTGTAAATAGATAAAATACCACACCAGCCCAAACTAATCCCGAAGCAGTTGCCCGGTGATCAGTATTCCTAGCTGAAATACTATTCCATTTCCCTGGACAGGTAGTTCCGTACCAAATAAATGTCGCGTTTTCACTTACTCCATTTCTGGGAACACAGGGATCTTCTGGTCCATGGCTCCTTTCACCACATGTCTTCAGAGTACATCCTCCTGGAGTCATTGGAGCTTCACACGCACAGTCCGCTCCTCCAGCAGATGGGGGATCCAAATATGAAGCCTGTGTACAGTCTGGGGGCAACTGGTGGCAAACTTCACATTCGCCACTATTTCCAGCACACTGATATTTACGACAGTGCAATCGATGGAGATGACCAACACTTTCAAATGAGCCAGTGGACAGGGTGCAGTCACAAATGTCGTCGGTTTCGACAAGATCACAGGGTTTGAGAACGCAGCCATTTGGTTGGTAAGTGGTTGTACAAGCACAAGGTGCTCCATTGATGAAAGGTGCACTATGGCTTGATTGGCAATCGGGAGGAAGGGATGCACACCTGTTACAATCTGCAGGTACAGCCATGGGGGAAACTGGAAGTAGACAGGAGAGTAGAATGGTGGTGGTGGTGTACAGGTGCTTGAACTGGGCCATTTTTGGTGATGGGTTTGAACTGTGTTTTGAACAAAATAAAATAATTGGTGAACTGCAAATTTTGAAGTTCTAGCAAATTATCAGTTTTGTGAAGTCACTGTAAACTTATTTGAAATTTAATTACCAAGATTTAAAGGTGATAATTGTAGATTTTTTTGAAATGAAAAAAATGGAGTAACGGCCGATGTTAAGGGAATGAAATGAAAAATTGGAATGACAACAAAAAGAGAAATGCATGTGCTGGGTAATGAGTACGTGACTGATTGACTACAACAAAAAAAAGTCTTAAAATTACTATGCCAGTTATCTTATGAAGATACAAGTATGTAGTTAATTACATATAAAAAGGAATGTTGTGCATGAACGTATATTTGACTTGGAGAACGAGACACTTGTTGAAATATAACTACACATTCAACATTAGCTTTCCAGTGAGAAAAATAACGAGGAAATATACATCAGTATATAAATAACGAGGAAATATAAATATACGAAGTTGAAGTAACGTAGTTTTGTGTAATAAGCTACATGTTGCCAGTACTATTTTTAGACGTTAGCCATCTTTATTAAGGGCCAGCAGCCAGCATGGTACTTCATCAAATCATTTCATGACATGACACGTGATCAAATCTTTGTCTGCTGCTATGTCGGTATGTCTGTTGGTCACCCAACTCTTCTCAGTTTTCAACACAAGTTCCATTTTACATTTGTACAATGATTTTAAATAGCCCCGTTGGAATAATTTATTGTCAAATTAAACTACCCAACTTTTTCATGTGGATGTGACGGACTGCAGTACAAAATCATATGAATTTACATTTACGAGGGATGCTTTTTTCAAAACATTAAAAAAATAAAATTCCACCAAATTCAATTAATTTTTTTGATAAACGATCTTAATTAACTTTTATTTAAAATAATTAAAACACATGTATAATTAACAATTTTTAATAAATAAATTTCATAATATTTTAATTTGATAGCGTACATTTAACATATTATTATGAAAGGAGGAATAATTAAATAAATGTAACCATTTTTTTGAAATTATTACATTTACCAATCACACAAAATTACGTTTAAACAACTTTACTCAGTTAAAGCTCAAAGAAAATCTGCCAGGCTTTCACCAAAAACATATTTGCAGCCGCAAAGAAAGATATACCTATCACACAAAGAGTTACTTCAGTTATCCCCTCATCCCCATAAAATCTTGTCGTTTCTGGAGAAGTTAGTGGAGCTACTATGCCATATACTCGAAGTATCGAAAGGATTACAGCTCCAAATGCCAACACGACCAGCGTCACACCCAGACCTCCTATTATCCAACCATCTGTCAAATCCCGACTATATATATTTTCAATTAAAGCGCTATTCACCTTCCCTGGACAAGTGGTCCCATACCACATCACTGTCATGTTTCCCCTTATTCCATCTCTGGGAACACAGGGTCCTTCTGATGTATGGCTTCCATCAACACAAGTCTTCAGAGTACAGCCCCCAGGGGTCATTGAAGCTTCACAGGCGCAATCCGCTCCTCCAGCAGATGGGGGATCCAAATATGAATCCTGAGTACAGTCTGGGGGCAACTCCATGCAAAATTCACACTTGTCACTGTTCCCGATACACTGATATTTACGACAATTCAATCTATAGGGTTGATCCACATTTTCTAATGAACCGGTGGAAAAGGTGCAGTCACAAATGTCGTCGGTTTCGACGAGATCACAGGGTTTGAGAATGCAGCCTTCTGGTTTGGTTGTGTTTGTACAAGCACAAAAGGCATCATCCTGGTCGGATTCGCAATCGGGAGGAAGGGATGTGCATTTGTTACAATCTTCAGGTATAGCTGTGGAGAAAACCGGAAGTAGGCAGGAGAGAAGAAGAATGGTGGTGGTGGACATGTGGAGCTTGAACTGGGCCATATTGGTGATGGATTTGATCTATAAGTTTTCTAAAGTCACTGTAAACTTAACTAAATTTATTACCAAATTTTTAAGATGAATTTAGTGGACTTTTGTACAAGCTGAAAGACTGGAGCTTTTGATGAAATGAAAGAAACAAGTGGAATGAAGAAGAAGAAGATGAGGTTTTTATCAAGGCAGGTATGTGTACGGGTTTAAAGGAATTTGATTGCATGCTGTGCTGTGAAATGAAATGAGTACGTGACTGACTGACGACAAAAAAGGGTATTTAAATTAATAGCTTGCTCCTTCTCAATATTTAAACAGGAACGTATTATATATAAAAGCAGTGCAAGAAAGTAAAGCTGACTTGGAGAATTGGACACCTGAAAAGGTATTCTCACAAGTTTTTTTTTGTTCTAGTCAATCAGTCACCTACACACTGGACAGTGGACAGCATGCATTTCTTTTTTTATTATCATTCCATCATTTTCTCCCGTCCATTCAACAATTCTGCTTACATTCTTCAAAAAAGGTATTCCTCAATAATTAACTTCAATACTAGCTAATTTTATTTTAGGCAAGTTTACAGTGACTTTACAAAACTGCTAATTTACTACTCTTCAAAATTCGCAAATAATGAGTAATCCTTTTTTCTTAAAATCACAGCTCAAATTCATCACCAAAATGGCCCAGTTAAAGTGCATCTTATTCACCGCCATTCTACTCTCCTGTCTAATTCCGGTTTCCTCCGGAGCCGTAGCAGCTGCAGCTTGTAACAAATGCACATCCCTTCCTCCCGATTGCCTACTTCGGGATGACGCCCCATTCGAAGGTGGACCCCACTGTGCTTGTACAAACACTTACCATCCAAACGGCTGCACTCTCAAACCCTGTGATCTTGTCGAAACCGATGACATTTGTGACTGCACCTTGTCCACCGGTTCATTTCAAAGTGTTGTTCATCCCCATCGATTGCACTGTCGTAAATATCAGTGTACTGGAAATAGTGGCGAGTGTGAATTTTGCAAAGAGTTGCCCCCAGACTGTACACACGCTTCATATTCTAATTCCCCATCTGCTGGAGGACCGGATTGTGCCTGTGAAGCAGCAATGACTCCAGGAGGATGTACGCTGAAGACATGTGGTCCTGGAAGCCATGCACCAGAAGACCCCTGTGTTCCCAGAAATGGAGTAAGTGAAAACGCAACATTTATTTGGTACGGAACCACCTGTCCAGGGAAATTGAATATTATTCCAGCTAGAAATACAGAGCACCGGGATTTAGCAACTGCTTGGGGATTAGTATGGACTGGTGTAGTATTTTATCTGTTGTCAGTTGTAGGAATACTTGTGACATATCTTCAGTACAGACTAGACTCGGGTGAAATAAACATTGCATCTGCGCTACCCAAAGTGACTATTGTAATATTGTTATTTGTGGTTGGAAGTATGTTTATGGTGAAAGGTTGCTGGTTTTTGTATTACAAGTAAAGTGGAACAAGTTGTTAATTATAATTTGCCTAATTACTATTTAATATTATGAGTGCAAACGTTTTTCACACTTTCAGTTTTCCTTTTTTTGTCATATTTATTTTTGGGAACATAACTAGTCATTGATTCATTCATAATGTTATATTTTAAATATTATAGAAAAAATAAAATCGCTATGCATATTTATATTTGCATTTGGAATAAATAAAAATTGTTATTGAATTATTTTTCATTTCATTGCGCTTATTCATAATAAGTTTGTATATAATGCACTTTTGCACAACTTGTGAAATAATACGTGTGTGTATGCTAATTAATTAAAACAAATCCACTATGAAATTCGATATATATTTTTTTGGTAATGTTAAGCTACCGTGTTTTTATTTCATATATGCATATAAATTTAATATGTACAAATTAATTATGTTAACAAAACCGGAACTAATAAGTTGCTTTCAGATTATTCTATTTAATTGAGGAAAAAATGGACACGAATTGAATAACATGACATGATATCTAAGTATTTTCAACCCTTTTTTTCTAATTTAAAACTCCACGCCAATTTGTTTTAAAAGATTTGCCTCAAATAAACCAAAGCCCAGTACATGGAAGGCCAATATAAAAAAGCATGCGTTAAAGAAGAAAATGCCCATGATCCACAAGGAGAATTCCTTGCCTGCAGAGTTTCTTTGCGAGAAATCTATCATAAAATTTGCCATTATTAGGATAATCATACCAAAACCCACTGATATCCAATCAATTGGTGTGACACTTTTAACTACGACCCTAATCACAGTTCCATTCCATGCTCCTCCTGTGCACGTCGTCCCGTACCACATGAAGGTGGAAGGCTCGCTGATTCCATTTAAGGGAACACAGGGATTCGGCTTATCTAAAGTGCTGTTATCACCACAAGTCTTCAGAGTACATCCTCCTGGGGCAATGGGAGGCTCACAGGCACAGTCGGGTCCTCCAGCAGATGGGGGATTAAAATATGAATCGCGGGTGCAGTCTGGGGGCAACTCTTTGCACACCTCACACTCCCCACTATTTCCGGTACACTGATATTTACGACAGAAGAAGCGATGGGAATGGCCAAATTTTTTGGTTGAGCCAGTGGATTGGGAGCAGTCACAAATGTCGTCGGTTTCGACTAGATCGCAGGGTTTGAGAGTGCAGCCTTTTGGATGGTAAGTGGTTGTGCAAGCACAGTGGGGTCCGCCTTCGAATGGGGCGTCATTCCGAGGTTGGCAATCGGGGGGATGGGATGTACACTTGTTACAAGGTGCAGCTACTACGGCTCCGGAGGAAACCGGAAGTGGATAGAAGAATAAGATGCATGTGAACAGGATGAACTTTAACTGAACCATTTTTTTGGTGATGGGATGACTGAACTGTGATTTTAACAAAAATAAATAGCTGATTAATTGCAAATTTTTTGGAAGAGTAGTAAATTATTAGCTTTGTAAAGTCACTGTAAACCCACCTGAATTTATTAGCAAGCTTTAAAGTTGATTATTGTGGAATGTTGTGATAACTAACAAAAGTGGAGCTGGTGATGATGGAAGGGTAAAAAATAGTACATGCTGTGAAGTGACTACGTGACTGGTTGACTAGAACAAAAAAGCTTGTCAAGATACAAGTATGCAGGTAAGTACACATGAAGAGAGTGCAAGTAACAATTTTCCATATGAAATCAACGTTACATTACAATACAACGCATTTCCATTGTTAGAAAGTAACTCATAACTTAATAGCATTGTTCTTATACCCTCTCTCGATATTTCATTTGACTTTGCTAGCTTATCTAAATATATATTTTACATGATCTATTCTTAAGTATAGCAACGCAGTAGCTTTCCAACGAGAAACAAAAGGAGAACAAATAACAAATCTATAAGCTGGGATGATTGAAGTAGCGTTTTGTGTAATTTGACATGATGGATTGCCGAACAGGTAGAATGGATTTAAATGAATTTTGGCAATATGAAATAACCTTGCATAAGATTATTACTATGCATATTTTTACACATGCTTATGTCAATGCCTGCCTGCTCTCAAATAATATCATATCAAAAATTAGTTAGTTGACGAGTTAATGCATTTATAAAATGTCAATTAAAAAAATAAAATTCCCAAAATGTAAAAATTCTACTATTTTTTTAACAACGAAGAAATAAGCTATTTTTATTCGAAAACATTTATAAACTTGGATTTTTTTTATTTTGTAAAAGTTTAAATACATTTCTTACGATAAACGAATAATTGACTAGTTATGTTCCCTTAAATAAATCTGAAAAAGACACGTGACCACCACATCAAGAAAAACTGAAACTTTGAAAACATAAAAAAATACATTCAACAATTTCATGCCCTAATGATTATACAGGATCCAGAATCCTTTCACCAAAAACATGTTAGCCACCACAAACGTGCAACACCCAATAATCGTTAATACGCCTACAGTTGTATCTTGTCGTGGTATCATCCCCACGCGTGTTTGAGGACCTAATCTGCCAGGACCCCGAAGCGACATCATAACACAGGCGACAATTGCCAAGACCATCAGTAGCACACCAGCACACAGTAATCCCCAACCAGCTACTAAATCCCGGTGATCAGTATTTCTAGCTGCAGTACTATTCCATTTCCCAGGAGGACAGGTAGTTCTGTACCAAATAAATGTCGCGTTTTCACTAACTCCATTTCTGGGAACACAGGGATCCTCTGGTGCATGGCTCCCAGTACCACATGTCTTCAGAGTACATCCTCCTGGCGTCATGGAAGCTTCACAGGCACACTCCGCTCCTCCTGCAGATGGAGGATTAGCATAAGAAGCCTGAGTACAGTCTGGAGGCAACTCTTTGCAAGTTTCACACTCGCCACTATTCCCAGCACATTGATATTTACGACAGTGCAATCTATGGGAATGACCAACACTTTCAAATGAACCGGTGGACAAGGTGCAGTCACAAATGTCGTCGGTTTCGACAAAATCACAGGGTTTCAGTACGCAGCCATTTGGTTGGTTAATGTTGGTGCAAGCACAAGGTGCTCCACCGAGGAAAGAGTCGTCATGGCTTATTTGGCAATCGGGAGGAAGGGATGTGCACTTGTTACAATCTGCAGGTGGAGCCATGGAGGAAACCGGAAGTAGACAGCAGAGTAGAATGGTGGTGAGGAAAAGGTGGCCCATTTTGGGAATCCGATTAAACTGTGATAAAAAATAAATGGTGAACTTCAAATTTTGGAGGAGTAGTAAATTACCAGCTTTGTAAAGTCACTATAAACTTTTTATTTTAAATTATCAAGTTTTAAAGGTTGATTATTGTAGAATTTCGTATCAACTGAACTGAGTTGTTGATGGAATGGGATAAGCATGTGGAAGGATGAGAAGAAATAAATCTGTTTTGTGAAGGCAAGCTTGTGTACCAGATTTACTAATTAAGATGCATGCTATAAAGTGAGTTGAGTACGTGACTGACTGACGACAATAAAAGGGCCCTTAAGTTAAGCTTTTAAATGTACAAAATGGTAGATGAGTACTACGCATGAAAGGTGTGTAGTGCATCAAAGTAAATCTGACTTGGAGAATTATACAAGTGTTCCATTTGTCTCATCAAATTACCCAACCAAATGCATGCTATTTATCTGGTTTATCTGGTTCCGTCTTCCAATATGCTAAAATAGTGTAAGCCCTCTTTGGTAAATAGCATAAGATGCTTTTGTTGGCGCTGATGAATGAATAATGCAATATGAGAAGACAATTAAAATGACAAATCAAAAATTAAATAATAAATAAAAATATTTGCGTGATTTGATTCCATATCCATGTAAATATTGATGTAGAAATTTATTATTTCAACACATTTTAAATATAGCTTGCACGCAGTAATACATTTAATGATTAGAAATATGTAATTATTAAAAGTAACAGACAAATATACATATATGACTAAATAATACTATTTTAGGAAAATTATATCTATAATTCTAATGAAACATTTGTAGAAACTTGATCACATGTTTCAGAAGATTTGCCCCAAATAAACCCATCCCCAAGAAATGGAATCCAAGTATATATAAGCATAAATCAGCGAAAGCCATGAAAAGGAAACGAACGGTGCAATCTCGACCTTTCGCGTGACACACCGTCCCTATTGTAATTAGTGTGGCCATCAGTATAAAAATAATACCCATTACCACTGCTGGCCAATCAACAGGTGTAACACTTACAATTATTCTCTTATTCACCATTCCATTCCATTTTCCTGGACAGGTGGTCCCGTACCACATGAAGGAGGAAGGTTCGCTTACTCCATTTGTGGGGACACAGGGATCTGGCTTATCGGAACTGCTGCTGCTACCACAAGTCTTCAGGGTGCATCCTCCTGGAGTCATTAGAGCTTCACACGCACAGTCCGGTCCTCCAGCAGATGGGGGATCCAAATATGAAGCCTGTGTACAGTCTGGGGGCAACTCTTTGCACACCTCACACTCGCCATTTTTCCCAGCACACTGATATTTTCGGCAAAAGTAGCGATGGGGATGACTAATTTTCTTTAATGAGCCAGTGGACAAGGTGCAGTCACAAATGTCATCGGTTTCGACGAGATCACAGGGTTTCAGAGTGCAGCCTTTTGGATGGTAGATAATTGTGCAAGCACAGTGTGGTCCGCCTTCGAATGGGGTGTCTTGGCGAGGTTGACAGTCGGGAGGAAGGGATGTGCAATTGTTACAATCTGCAATTGCTCCGGCTCCGGAGGAAACCGGAAGTAGACAGGAGAGTAGAATGGTGGTGAATAGGATGCCGTTTAACTGGACCATTTTGTTGATGGATTTGATGAACCGGAAATTCAGAAGAGTATTAATTTATCAGTATCAGCTTTGTAAGGTCACCGATAAATTACTTTTTATTATAAAGTTTTAAAGTTGAATATTTTGGATTTTTTTATTCTGAAAATATGTCGTTGTTGCTGATGAAATGGAATAAACAGATGAATTGAAGAAACGAAGTGAAAATGGTCTTGTAACTAAAATAGGCATGCATGTGGACGAGTTTAAGGAAATAAGATGCATCATGTGAAATGAAGTGAGTACGTGACTGATCGACTTCGAACAAAAAAACAATTAAGCTTGGTAAAAAGCAGAGTACAGGTAAAGGCATACATATGCATGTGCAATACAAGAATGTAGTATTTTAAAAAGAAGTAGACACTTTATTTTTCTGTTCTGTAATGATTTTGTCAAGTACACAAACACATTTAGTCTTCCAGCAAGAAAAATAATAATGGAAACAAATAAAATCAGCTGAAGTTCAAGAGATATGTGGATTGGTGTATTCAGTTTTATTGCTGCTGATGATGATAAGTGAGAAATGCATTTTAGACATGATAAAAATGTATTAATGGGTCGGTCATCTGATTTGACAATTACATTTAAAGTTAGATTAACTTTTAATATATTTTACTACATGTATTCAATCACAAATCAAATTAAAAATCAAACATGAATTATTAACAATAAAATATTTTACAGACATGCTAAATACTTTTATATTTAGACGTAAAGGAAAATTAGTTAAATTAAAGGAAAATTTTATCAATAAATTTAATTTACTTCATCTATGTATATTTTTTGTACATGTAAACATATCACTCAAAGTTAAGCCTCTGTACATGCTAAAACATTGCTGTAGTAACGATACCCAAATTAATCACCGTAAAAATGAGAGATTTAAGTGCTCCAGCTTCATTTGAAACTACATTAGTTGTAGGGTCTGTTGTGGTAACTTGATGTATAGTTAGATTAAAATTTCCTAGACATGTTGTTCCAAATGGTGTAATCGCACCTGTTGGACCAATAGCAATACATGGAGTTGACTGAGTTCCTGATAAGTAACAAGGCTTCAAAGTACACCCACTGGGTAAAATATCATTAGCACAGGAGCAGTCAGGTCCTCCACTAGCTGGGGTATTGCTATAAGACTCCGTTTGACAATTAGGAGGAAGTTCTCCACACGACTGACATTGGAGAGAGTCACCGGGACATCTGTACTTGCGACATTTGGTTCGATTTTGAATGGAGCCATATGACACAGAACAGTCACATAATGTATCCGTTTCCACAAGGGAACAAGGTTTGAGAACACAGCCTATGGGTTGTGCAGTAGCAATGCAGGTGCAAGGTGGACCACCGTATTGTGGAGGCCTTTGACTTGGTACGCAATCGGAACCACGACGCCAACAATGGTCACAATCTGCTAGTACAACCAGAGTAGAAGTCTGAAGTAAGCAGTAAAGGATAAATATGGCAAGTTGAGGACAGGTGGTCCGGAACATCTTGATCGATTGATTTAGTCACTGGAACTTCCTAATTGAGAAATAAACACACAAACTTAACGGGTCATTATAAGAAATTGAGTAAAAAAAATTGTCTACATTTTAACTTGACTTAAAATTATAATACTTGCCTTAAGAATATTTATATAATTTGGTGATGGGAACCAAAGTAACAATTGCGATAATAATTAGCAGATCAAGTAGCGTATCATTTAATGCAAAGCCAGTAAAAAGTATGATTTATCATGTTTAGTTGAGTAATGATGGAGGAATGTGTGAAAAAAATGAGCTGAGAAAATTATACGTTGAGATAGCTACACAGATTTGGATATGCTGTGTGTCTTGAGTCTTGAGTAAATATTTGTTTTTTATCTGCTTGTGAACAGGGTATGCATATGTTCAACAAAATATTAATTCAGAGATGATATCATCAACCTCCACACTGAAAAGGATGGTTAGTTAAGCATGTTGGAAATGTAGCAAAACGTTTCGTGCTGGTGTGTGTCGTATATATTTATTTACGCAATCTTGCTTTTGAATGAATGAGGCATGAGTCATGAGGAAGCAAATAATGAGGGGAGATATTTTTGTGCATGGAAATATATCAGATCTTTAGCACACACTTATTGCGCGAATGTCAATATACATTATATATATATTGTCAGACCTAAACTTTCAACGGGGAAGGTAAAAATTGGGAATTTTCTGAAGTTGTCACATATTTTATGTCCCATTGTGTCATGATGGAAAGCCCTTTATATTTTTACTTTTGTACTCTTATTTGCTAAAACTATACCGTTCGAAAGATTTATCATAAAAATTTGCAATTTAGACATTTGCACAAATATTTAAAAAAATCTGTGTGGTAAACCATTTGACACAGTTGGAAATCTTATGTGTTTTAAAGGAATAAGCATAATTACTAAAATATGCTAAAATATAAAGCAGTACTGCCAAAACATATCATCCTGTTTAATGCAGACTTAAATAGTTCAAGCTTTGAGTATTTGTGAAACGTGTATTAAATTGCTTATCAATCCAAAATATTGCATTTGTTTCATAACAAAGTAAATCTATGTAAATTTGACAGCTCGAACTTTATTACGTAGTTGAAAGCGAAGCTCAGCTAGTATTGTTAAATTAAAGCATATTAAAGATGTACAACCGAATCATAAATAATGTAGTACCATTGTCATTGCCCACCGTATATCCACTAGAAACACTGGAACTTTACAGTCGTGTTTTTTCTACTGTCCCCATAAATGATTAACTTGATAAGGTATCTTACACGATATTAAAATCTTGAACTTGTCATTTAAGAAAGAAGTCAATATCATTTTGAGGTAAACAGGTAGGTAGCTTACATACAAAATTCATACCAAACTGCATGGAGAACACAACATAAGTTCCTTTCTAGCATTTTTATCATTCAGTTGAAAGAATTTCACAGGTAACTTGTACGCATATATGCACAATATATATCAAAGAGTATAAACGAATTATTGCATAGAATACCTTACTGTGCATGATGATACGATATATAAGTTGAGTGAGCTGAGCATCATCATCCCCTGTGTACTTTGTTCATTTGGGCTTTTATTTATTTTTACTTTGCCTGCTTGCTTTGGTGCAGTGCAGTGCCTTGAAATTTTGTACCCTTAATTCAACACGTAGATCTTTTTGTTTGTTTGGTTTGTGTGTTAACGAAAAATTCCCATGTGTTCACTTGTAATTATGGTGTACCCTTTACATGTTAAACTTTTAGAGCACTTGTCATTCTGTAGAAAACCACAACAATAACAACACACACAAACTCGCTCCAAAAACATTAAAGGCGATAAAAATATTAAAGTTTAAGTTTAAAAATTTAAGAAAATAATATATTTGTTTAAAATAAAAATATAGTGTTTAAACTTAACTTTGAAAATACTTGAATTCGAACAAGGTAATTTATCAATAAATCATTCAAATAATTAACTTTTTAAACTTATAATCTAAAACCAAAACAAATTTTCTCAATATTATTTACAGGAAAGTAATAAACCAGAACTGTTATTAGAGTAGAGGTTCTTATAATTCGAACAAAATGGACGAAACGAATTTATCAGTGACTGTTCCAAAACATCATATACGCCGCCATAAACCTAGTTCTTCCAATACCACATCAATAACAAAAACTCAACATCGAAATATCATCAGAGCTTGTCTTGGTCAACCCAAAGGTTTCGAGACACGAATTACAGACAAAGGTCAAATATATTTTCATCATGTGGCTACCCGCTCATTAACTTGGTATTATCCTGGAATTCCAAAACGTATGAAAAAGGAATATGGTCCACTTCCACTCGGTTGGGAGAAACGAACTACGTCCAGAGGGAAACCGTATTTTGCTCATCATAAAAGTCGTACAACTTTATATACTGATCCCAGATTAATACCAAGTTTAAT
>JAQFZH010000908.1:0-26032 GCA_034695485.1 Entomobrya nivalis
TTAAGCAACGTCGGGCCTGGTTAGTACTTGGATGGGTGACCGCCTGGGAATCCCGGGTGCTGTTGGTATTCTTTTTGCACTTTTTTAATTAATTAATTAAAGTTGTGTTTGTATATTTTAATTAAAGCAGTATAATAAAAGCGATGTTAGTTAAGAATGATTTTTTGTAGTTTTATGACTTGCTAATTTTATTTTATAAAATATTTTATATTTAATTTTCGCGAGCTGTCTCAATAAAAAATAGTGGGTAATTTAAATACAAATCAATAAATACTAGCATATATATTTTTGGGGTTCCTAAATATTATTACTGGATTGGATTTAATTTTTTTTCAACATGTTCCCATAAACGTAAGTAATTTTTATGCACATTTCAAACATGTTATGGATCCATGATCAACTTTATCATGTTATGAATGCGATTCAAGTAGATAAAATTGTAATAAAAAATATATAAAAGTTTTAATCAGATTTTCCGACTTTAGGACAGTATTTAATTATCGTAGCTAATTTTTATTCTTTTGCAAGCGCATTTCAACAAGCAGTTAACCCATATGCGTTTCACTGGAATATTACAAACTGTATTGACGAAAAAGCATATTTCACGGTAAAGGATATGTGACGTTTTGGTAGCATAAAAAATAGTCTAATGAAAGTCAATTAACATTGTGCTCATCAATTGGATGATTGGAAGTTATATTCTTAATTGTATATTAATGTTCTAATTAGTGCCTAATCATTATAACGAAAAATTTCATTGGTAGGTTTTTTAGGAAATGTTTTAAACATGATTTATAGACTTTCCATCATTTTTGTCCATCTGCTGGGGAAAATATGATAACCTAAACTGGTATTTAATATTTAATTTCGGAAAGTAATTTAATTAATAAGCACTAATTGTTGACATTTAATGTTTGTACACTTAAAACACTATAAGTAATAATACCAAAGCAAACGCACAAAGCCTCATGAGTTACCACATGCCTGCCTTCCTTTTTCATGAAAAAGAGAAACATTGCATTTACAGCATTGGAGTACATAGTCGGAGAGGATTTACTTATAATGTACATACATATTTTTGCTATGGGTATAAAAACCATGAACAAGCAAAGCACAGCATCTCACCTACCACTCCACTTCTCTTGTGTTGCTTGCCACAGCAAGCCAGTTCAGTGTGAAAACAGAGAGAAGGTGAAAATGATACGGGCGCGCAGCATATCCTTTTGAAATAAGGTACAATAAGTGCAAACTCTACGTTTACATGAAAAAGTTAAGTATTTTAATTACCATGAGTATGCTTTCATAATTATAATACTTTTAATTGCACAAGCAGACAGAGCATAAAATTTTGTACAAGTAGAATAACTTTTTAAGTAGTTTTGAATAAAGGTGAATGGGATAAATGCATGAAAGATAAGTAGTTGATTTATTGTTTTGGTGTGTTTGAGGTTGGGAGGTTTGACAAGATATTGTATCGGCACTTACCTGGCGTAAAGAGCAGCATGATCAGCAAGGTGCTCTCTTCAGTGGGAGTCGAGCTCATTGCACTACGAGCTTGATGAACGCTGCGATTGCTCCTAATGTGAGCAACTCGGACGCACAATTTTTACTCCGGGGGAAATGCGTTCGCGCATACCCCTTCTAAACTAATCAAAAGAAACTCTCCACCTAAAAGAAAGGGGGGAAGCTGCAGGTGCATAGTTTGCATTCAGTATACCAATTGTACTCATAATGATGCATCATTGTTGGTGTAAATGGGAACATAAAAATAGGATGCTTGGTAAATCAATACAAAATTCATCAAACGTAATGCCAGCTTTTATTCAATAATTTCTGGATAGTTTTATTTATTATTATTGATCTGAACTGTGTTCCTGTCAAAAAATTAATAAATAACTTTACTTTTGAACAGGAAATAATATAAAAAGGGCAACCAAAAAGTATATAACTTGTTTACCGTCTGATTTTTGTCAGTGTCAATAAAAATGATAAAACTTTTAAAATATGAAGATAGCAAAATGAAATTAGCAACGTAATTAGAAATGCAGGAGTACTGACAAAAATAATTTATTATATGATTGACTAATAAGTAAAAAATATTATTTTTGTGAAACAAGTTAGGTTTAGTTATCTTTCAGCAGAAAATTAAATATTACCAGTATTGCCGTTCAACAATCAGTATATTTTTTGCACAAGTCATAATAATATCATAACATTCTACATGCAGTGTACACTTTTTTTATCAAATCAATCTTACAACCACTGCAAGGGACGTATATCATAAAGAATAACTAATGTGTATTGAAAATTCTTTGGCCGTTTAATTACATTGATTACATAAAAAAATTAAGTGTACATTAATTAAATGGGCATTTTTAGCAAAATAGAAATTGTTTTTGTTTTAATTATTTACCTCAATATGTCATGATTCAAACAAAATCAACTGAATTTTAAATTAGCAAGCTTCGTCGTTCAAAAAATTTGATCAGAGCCATAATTGATGCAATTTATTTTAATTAAAACCAAGACGTTGATAACAATATATACTGAATAAAACCGGTACTTTAATAATTAAATAAAAAATGGCTACGCTTTTTTACAATTGTTCGTGCAATTGTGTTCCTCAGTAAAATGCTGCTTGGTGCTTTTTGAATTAAAAAAAGCTTGCTGGAATATAAAAACTTCCATATGACTGGTTAGCTGATGGACAGAGTAAGTAGCTGGTATGATGTGTGTACTTTCGCCAACGGCCATACCACGTTGAACACACCAGTTCTCGTCTGATCACTGAAGTTAAGCAACGTCGGGCCTGGTTAGTACTTGGATGGGTGACCGCCTGGGAATCCCGGGTGCTGTTGGTATTCTTTTTTTTGCACTTTTTATTTCAAGTTAGTTGTATTTTTAAATTGGACATGTTATGAAAAGTAATACTGGTAATAAGTTCAATTGCTAAAATAATTATTTATAAAAAGACAACTTTCATTTTCATGGTATTTGTTATAATGCGGATGCATTCAATATCAAATGAAATTCTTTTCACACGACTTTTCATAATGATGGCTAAATTGTTTTAAACGCAATTCGATTTGTGAAGAAATTGAGAAACGTATATCCGTAATAGAATGGATATCAAATACTGGAAATATAATGACAAAATAATTT
This sequence comes from Entomobrya nivalis, assembly GCA_034695485.1. NCBI lineage: Eukaryota > Metazoa > Arthropoda > Collembola > Entomobryomorpha > Entomobryidae > Entomobrya > Entomobrya nivalis. Next base: position 3,163 of record JAQFZH010000908.1, read on the forward strand.
AAGAAAAAGAATGAAAAACTGCATCAGAAGCATACACTTAAATTGTGAAGGCTTAATGTAATCTTAATAATTAAACATGATGATTACTTTATTTATGAGAAACTACGCAAAGTAATATAGCATCGATAAAAGGAAGCCTTTTGTTGACTTGTGTATCCGTGCAATTTTCAAAATTTAACATGTGCTTTCAAATGCAAATGACACGAGCTCGAGCATTCTTGCTATCCACTAGAGCAAAACAAGCTGTAAACCATCCCACAAAAAAACCTTCACAGCTCTGTGCTGTCTTTGTAAAGGGTAAATGCTTACTTATTTTAGAAGGGAAGGTTTTTGGGGTAGTTCAACATCCGCACAGTTTTTTATATCGTAGAATTTAGTGATGAAAATATCGTGCACTAAATTTTTAACAGTTTTTTTATTGCCGCTGTATAAATGATGGCTGGAAGTTTACAGCACAGTTTATAAAATGAATGCTTGTAAATCTGTACGATTCGATTTTTACTGAAAAATATATGAGCGTATTTTTAAGAAGTAAGTCAAACTTTTAAACACTTCTGACTATTGTTTTTGTGGATTTAATTACGAAATAAATTTTTGATGTGTTTAGTTATTTATTATTCATACAATTAATATACTGAGATTTTTTATGGTAACTAAACTTTTTTTTTTGTAAATTAGCCGACAACTCAATGAATTATGTTATCTGCTTTTTATGTATACCTTTCAAGTTAGGCATAAATTAAAATTATTATTTAGTAAAATATTGTGGCGACGTTTACCCGATATATTTTTAGAAGGATAATGAACATTGTTATATTGTAAAAACATCAATGTCAGCATTTTAGTTGAGTAAACAAAAAAGTGTCAATGACGTACATAAGTGGCTATGAACTTAAATAAATTTTATAAGCAATTTTGACCTGCATAAATTAGGCATACAAACCAAAAGTAGCTGCTCATGTAATTCTTTCCTTTAAAAGAACAAATCAAAAAGTAAAATGTATTTGCTACTGTGTGCTTGAGATGCAATAAGCATTTTTATTTCATTTCATCGTTGCATGTAACTTGTATGCAATGCATACAAGCAGGGAAGAAAGGCAATTAGCAAGTAGCTGGTATGATGTGTGTTATTTCGCCAACGGCCATACCACGTTGAACACACCAGTTCTCGTCTGATCACTGAAGTTAAGCAACGTCGGGCCTGGTTAGTACTTGGATGGGTGACCGCCTGGGAATCCCGGGTGCTGTTGGTATTCTTTTTTGAACTTTTTTAGTGTAATTATTTCTTTTATGCATTTTTATTCGAAATTATGATTTTTTAGTGTTGTTTATACATACTGACTTCTTGATTAAGTAACATCAACAGCAAACGTATACCAGAAAAAGGACGATAATGATATTTAAAAAATGTTTATTATTGAAGTTATGTTAGATGACCTGTTCATAGTTATAAATAAATTTGTATGATATTTGTTATAATGCGTGGATTTCGGAGTGTACCAAACTAAAAAGTATTTTTCAAATGCAATATTGGCAACGACAGTAAATAATTTAAATTTGTAGTTAATTGAATTCCCATTTATTGGTGGAAATATTTAAGGTGACATTGGTTGATGTCTGTACGACCAACCTTAAAGAAATCATGTTCTATTTCTCTGCGTTGTTGGTATTATTTTCAATGAGTTTTATGGTATAAAAGGCAAAAATATCTACCGTGGGCTAAATTTACTACGTAATTTCAAACATTTACGTGTTAATTTAGGGCTAAATTATTTATTTTATATTTTATTTTACAATGTAGCGGAATTCCGCTACATTGTGGCGGAATTCCGCTACATTGTAGCATTATTCCGCTACATAATTGTAGCGGAATTCCGCTACTGATCCTCCACTGAAACTAACTATAGTTTGAGTGATTCTTATACATAATATCATGCTTAAGAGGAAGTCTTTTGTTAACTTTAGTATCCGTTCAATTTTCAAAATTTTACATGTGCTTTCAAATACAAATGACACGAGCTCGAGCATTCTTCCTATCTGCTAGAGCAAATCGTCGTGAAGCTCACCCCACCAGAACTTATCCTCACCAAGCCATCTCTGTGCATTTATGAAAGGAAAGAAGCCAGAATGTTTACTTTAATTTACAATGGAAGGGTTTTTGGGGAGTATAACATCCTCACATGTTTCAACGTAGAGTTTAGTGTTGAAAATATCTTGCACTTAATTTTTATCATAATTTACTGCCATAGTAAAATTGATCGCTTTAAATTTACAGTTCTCGTGCATCTTGATTAAATGAATGCTTCTATGTACGCTTCTTATTATACCGGAAAGGATCAATGGCAATTTAATGATACCAATAAAAGTTTTCATCCACTATCTATGGCTATACGTATCATTTATTAATTCAAGTTACGATTTTAAATGAATGAAGGTTATGAAAGCTTTGAAGAACTATATTCCTTAATGATTATATTTATTATGCGAAATTGTTCATGCTACTAAATTGAAGTGCGGTTTTTTTTGTTGGAAACACCGAAAAAGTTTCATAAATTAGATGATCCATTTTATTTGTTGATAATCGGGGAAGATTAGTTTGTAAAAAATTTACAGGAGGACTGGAAACATGTTATCAAGAGTGTTTATAATTATATACAATGCATGAAATTTTAATTGAATGATATAATTAAATTGCTACAAAAATTACTCAAGTAATTTCTCCGACATAGAACAATTGATTTATGTTAAAGTGATGATTTTGTGTCAAAAACTTTTACCAACAAGAGTTTAAATAATATATATTATCATAAAATAGTCTAAACACATTTAAGGTTTGAACCAAGGAATAAAACTGTATATAAATTATTAAAAACAAAACGTTCTTCAGTGACATATCATATTTTTTAATTGATTTATTTGTGTGAAAATGTAATATTTTTTTTACCAGATTGAATTTTTACATTTCACAAAAACATTACAGAAATTGGAATATATTCATGTTCAAGTCATACTCGTTTTACTACAAATTACGTACAATTATTAGAGGTTGGCTACATCACTATTATTTTACAAACCAAATCCAAATAAATAAATAATCTGCTATTATTTGCTGGTTATAAAGAAGCAGCTTTACTTTTACTTCATACACTATTTTATTTCACCTTTGATATATAACGTGTATGGAAAATGCATGCATGCAGCAAAGGGAAGGCAACGAGCAAGTAGCTGGTATGATTGTGGTTCTTTTGCCAACGGCCATACCACGTTGAACACACCAGTTCTCGTCTGATCACTGAAGTTAAGCAACGTCGGGCCTGGTTAGTACTTGGATGGGTGACCGCCTGGGAATCCCGGGTGCTGTTGGTATTCCTTTTTGCACTTTTTTCTTACAAATTTCAATAAAATTAGATATAAAAGTAAAAGTGGTGCACGGAAAATTATTAGCTTAATTCTGGGAAGAAATAATTTTATTTCTTACGTACAACTTTGTTGTAAAAACGTTTATAAAATAATACTATTAAAACGAGCTATTTCTATATCAGTAGGACCAATATTTTTTATGCTTCTCTCCCACAAACATCCCATCTCATATTTCGCAAATATCGATCTCCGAATAAACACAAACATACCAAATTTTACTGTTCTATTTCTACAATTTTCCAAAATATACCCCTTTTCACCTCTACTATCTGTCACACTAGCCCTTATATTTCTAACTTTTGCAACTTCCTTAAACTTTTTTTCTGCCAATATTCTTAACTTCCCCGTAACAAATACATCATCAATCCAAAAGAATCCTGCTGGTTTCATTACTGAATAGATCTTCTCCATCCATTCCCTCGAAATTGCGTAGTCATTTCCCAAACAAAAATGTGGATATTCTTCTTCTGGCCATTCTTCTTTTGTCACAAACCATTTCCCTTCATTGCACTCCCGACAACGTGAGGGCTTCGTATAATATTGATGACAATATATATCAGCAGGACTTTCAACAGAATTATTTCCACTTTTAGAAAAGTTTACAATTTCTTCATTTCTTTGATCTAGAATTTGGGTGATATCCACAAACATGTCGTCATCCGTTTTAATAACCCAATCGACTTCACTACACCTTTCCAAAACAAACTTGTATCCCATTAGATGCTTATACGTTAAATTGTGGTATGTATCTGTAAATGTTCCAATTATGGTGTCACCAAATTCGAAATGTTCTCTTCTCAGTAATTCTTCTTCTTTGGCAACGCTCTCAACCGTACTCGAATTTCCTGTCATATTTAAACAGTATTCAGATTGCCCCATTAAAAACAAAGTGACCACTAGCCAGTTTCTATATTTTTTAACCGAGCCGTATGTCTTTCGAATTATGTTTCTTCCTTCAAAATGATGTCTTGCTGAATGAACAAGAATAATGGCTAGTTTGTCGCTGTTTGAGTTTTTTACACAGATGTCATGTTTAAAGGTGACGTAATCGATAAATATTTCATCTACAAACTTTGGTGTATTTAGAGATTGTTGATTTTTCAACTTGAACGTTTCTTGGACCATGTGACTTACAAGACAAAAACTTGGAATAGTTGAAATTTCTTGATTGGTATCTTCTGTAAACTGAGGTTTATTAATAAATAATACTAACAGATAGGTTGTTGGAAGAAATAAAATAAGTAGTTTTGTTTTTAGACATATATGGAAATAAGCTGGTATTGGGGAACCCATGACTAAAAAATTGATTTGACAGTATTTTATGAGTTTTAGGAGCACTTTTTCAATGAAGATAAGGTAAAGTGTCAAGAAACTTGTTTTGTTGCCTTTGTAATGATTTTTTTATGCCCATGGCTCCTTGTAACTATTTAAAGGAAGCGTTTCCATATTGTGGGTATAATGTATTTACATACGACTAAATTACATGTACAAGGTTTTAAAATAACAAGTCATGATAAATCATGAAGAAAATACATAGGTAAACGAGAGAAATAAAAGTAATGGAAAGTTGAGTAATAAAAGTAATTTACTAGGAACCTTTATCGAAATATGCAGTAAAATATGTTTGCCCAAAAGCCAACATGTGACATTTGATCCCCCTTCTGCCCCCTTGGGAATTGACCCCGGAAGCTGAAGATCACTAGCGATAGAAATCTTGACGTGAAGAGTCTATGTACCAAGTCTGAAGAGAATCAGCTGAAGCATTTTGAATTTAGAGCGCGGACGAACAGACAGACAAACAAACTAAATGCATAACTACGATTTCATCTTCGATTCATCTACGTAATAAATATACATATTATTTCGAAGATACATATACTTCTTTTTGTCGAGCTGAAACATTGTTTGATAGATTACATAACCTCATTAAAATATTGTTTCAATTAAATATTTGTGAATACATTGTAACTTTTACGCTAATATTTTTTTTAAATAAAAATGAATTTCGTCTAGACACAAACGAATGACGCAGTAGAATGGTCTTCATTTGATTAAATACTCCGTATTAAAATTGTCCGCTACTAACGCAAGGCTTACATTTTCTTCATGTGTTTAAATATTGATAATTTAACATGCGGTAAAAATATTAAAGCTTATATAGGTATTATTTTGAATGAATGGTTTAAATAACTTTAAAAAGTAAAGTACTTAAAAATTTGGGACAATTCATTTGCTCACAGTTTGATTGAGCCACTTGAATATACAAAAATTATGACAGCCTGTCAATCGAATACATTGTCAGTAAGTTAGCAAATCCGTTGGATTGAAGTTTTATCTCCATTGAGGTCATAACCAAAAAAAAACTGGATGCCCACAAGTGCAAAGTAAATTAAATCTGGTTCTCCATACTAACAAGTTAGTACTTCACTTATTTAGAAAAGAGCCGATTAAAAAAATACAGAAGAAATATCATAATGCAATTTTATAAATTGTATAACTGTTGTTCCATGACTTTATTTAAATCAATAAATTAACAGACTAACTGACTTGCATATTTTTATTTTTACAGGATTTACGAGAAAAGCAAAAAAATACACAAAACCCGAAATTATGACGTCTCAAATGCGAATTATACCCAGAACCATTCTCCCCTATTTTCTCTAATAATACTAGTCGTTTTACTACTTTACGTACTTCTAAAAAGACAAGGTCAGCATGACTGGAGATTGGACAAAATTGCAGCAAAAACAATTCAAAAATGGAGCTACATAAATCTGATGACTTCCAGAACGACATAAATGAAAGATTGGGTTCAGATGAAGATGTCAGCCAATGTGAGTTAAAATACTATAAATTTAAATAAAAATATTTCTTACAAATTAGGTATCAAATATGATGTTCTAATTTTTAGGCAATTTTGAGGACTATATTTTTGGTCAACCTATTGATCAAACAGATCCCTGTTTAATATCCACATTTAGAAAAAAAGTTACTAAGTCCTCCCCCTCCACCAGAAGAAGTTAACCGTGATCCTGTAAACGTAACAGCCGAGATCCCGAGTAACATTCAAAAGTTTAATTTTATTTGAAGCACAAAATTCTTCTATTCAGATAAATGCATTCGTCTTAACTTAAACATACATAATCAAGTGAAACATTAACCATTATACTGTTGGTTAGAATGATCTAATTTTGCTGGATTTGAGGTTAAAATCGAGGTTTACAACAACCGGTTATGATCTTCAGTTAAATAAGGGTTAAATTAAACCTCATTTTGAAGGTTAAAATTGCCTTAATCATTAAAATGCATTTGTCTTCAAGTAAACATACATAATCAAGTGAAACATTATTGCATACGTAATATTGCAAATTACATGGTTATAATTGTTAAGGTGGCTCCTCGTGTCATTATTATTTTAAAATTAAAGTGAAATACCTAATTAATCAGATCTTGCCATTATTTGCTTGTGTGTTCAAGCAATTCAATGCATGCATGCAGCGAGAGAAAGCGATGAGCAAGTAGCTGGTATGATTGTGGTTCTTTTGCCAACGGCCATACCACGTTGAACACACCAGTTCTCGTCTGATCACTGAAGTTAAGCAACGTCGGGCCTGGTTAGTACTTGGATGGGTGACCGCCTGGGAATCCCGGGTGCTGTTGGTATCTTTTTTGCACTTTTAATATTTGAAATTATTTTAGTTTCATGACCGTTTACATATATTTGTTTCTAAATAAGATTATTAATAAAAATTGTATTAGCAACTGGAAAATTAAAATACTTAAAAATATTTTTTACAAAGGTACACCTGTTATGTTATATAATAATTAGTATGTTATTTGGCATAATGTGGGTTTTTTAGCGAATTACAGTGATTTAACATGACTTACGATTTTTTTTTAAATACTAGCAACTAAATTCAGGAAGTTAGTATCGTAGTTAATTGAAACACAATAAGTCTATAAAAATAAAAATCTTAGCATCGATATTCAATTTTGTGTGTTCTGTGGGTAAAATATTCATTAAATTTCAACTAGTCTGCTTCTTGTACCGGAAGTCTCCCTCCACATTATTCATAAGTAAGCATTAAAAATAATTAAAAGCTTTCATTTGAGTAAGAAGGCTCAACTATAAGTTTCAGGTTACTTGCATTAATGCTTTGTTTATTACAAACTAACCATACAAGATCAAGTACCACTACTACATAGCATTCTTAAAGGGAAGCTTTTTGTTAACTTTAGTATCCGTCCAATTTTCAAAATTTTACATGTGCTTTCAAATGGAAATGACACGAGCTCGAGCATTCTTCCTATCTGCTAGAGCAAAACGTCGTTTGGCTCAACCCATCAGAATGTATCCTCACCAAGTCCCAAATGAATGACGGTTATGCAAGCTTGATATATTTGTATTCAATAATGATACTATTTATTACGAGATTCTACATGCTACCAAATTGGAATGATGATTTTTCGTCAAAAATACCCAAAAAATTCACCAATTTTTTTTTGATCAATTTTTTTTTGATGGGAAATAATAATTTGTAAAAAAATTATGCATGAAGACTAGAAATATGTAATAATTAATTGTTATTATTTCTTTACTATAGCGTACTGAAACAGTTTATATACAGTTCTAAGTGTCAACCAATAAATGTAACTATCTAAATGTATCAATACATTAAAAAACTAAATGGTCTACAGTGACATGTCATATTTTGTCAATGTAATTCATTTTGTACCAGAATGAAACTTTATATTTCATATTATTATTTATTAATAGGAAGAAATCTTGAGCATGATCTTTAGAACGCAACTTTACTTCATGCAGTATTCAAGTTCATCTTTGATGAATATCGGTTACGTGAAATGCATAAAGAAAATGCTGAGCTGTTTTTTTTGCATTTTTTTATCCAGCAGTTTTATAATATAATGTTTGTATTTATGAAGGAAAAAAAATATTACAAAAGACACGATTAATTTAATTTAGTAGATAAATAAAAATACTAATTTTGTACAATTTATTTTTTATTAACGATGATACTTGTATTTAATAACATTAGGATACAGCTATATCAATATCAGTTTAGGGCTAACATTTTTTAGGCTTCTCTTCCACAAACATTCCATTTCATCTTTGGCAATGATTGATCTCCGAATAAAGACAAACATACCAAACGTTTCTCTTTTATTTCTACATTTTTTCAAAATATAACCTCCTTTCCTCCTCGTATATCTCACCCTCCTAATTCTTGCAGCTTCTTTAAACTTTTTCTCTGCCAATATCCTTAACTTTCCCGTAACAAATACATCATCAATCCAAAAGAATCCTGCTGGTTTCATTACTGAGTATATCTTCTCCATCCATTCCCTCGATATTGCGTAGTCATTTCCCAAACAAAATTGTGGATACTCTTCTTCCGGCCATTCTTCTTTTGTCACATACCATTTCCCTTCATTACACTCTTGACATCGTGATGGCTTCGTATAATATTGATGACAATATATATCAGCTGGACTATCCACCGAATTATTTCCTCTTTTAGAAAAGTTTTCAAATTCTTCATTTCTCTGATTTAGAATTTGAGGCACATCCACAAACATGTCATCATCCGTTTTAATAACCCAATCTACTTCAGTACACCTTTCTAAAACAAACTTGTATCCCATAAGATGCTTATACGTTAAATTGTGGTATGTATCCGTAAACGTTCCAATTATGTTATCCCCAAATTTAGAATGTTCCCTTCTCAAAAATTCTTCTTCTTTAGAAACTCGCTCAACCGTTTTCAAATTTCCTGTCATATTCAAACAGTATTCAGATTGACCCATTAAAAATAAAGTGACCACTTGCCAGTTTTTGTATCTTTTAATCGAGCCGTATGTCTTTCGAATTATGTTTCTTCCTTCAAAATGATCCCTTGCTGAATGAACAAGAATAACGGCTAGTTTATCACTGTTTGAGCTTTTAACACAGATATCATGTTTAAAGGAGACGTAGTTGATGAATATTTTATCTACAAACTTTGGTGGATTTAGAGACTGTTGATTTTTCAACTTAAATGTTTCTTGGACCATGTGACTTACAAGACAAAAACTTGGAATGTTCGAGAATACTGCGTTCTCTTCGTCCGTTAGCGTAGGTTGATTTATAAAAACTACTAGAAGAAAGATTATGGGAAGAACTACAAGAAGTAGTTTTCTTTTTAGACATATATGAAAATAAGCGTTTACTGGGGCACCCATGATGACTATGAATTTTCATCACAAAAATATATGAGCACACGTTCATAATGAAGATCAAATGTCAAAATAAAATAGCTTTGTTAGCAGTGTAATGATTAATTTTATATCGAAAACCCAAATGGCTGTTTAGATTAATCATTTCTGTTTATAGCGCAAAGCGTGTTTAAATATTTAAGATTAAAATACATGAGTAGATTAAAAGGTCATAAGCATACATCATTATTTCGTAGAGAAATGTACTTTTTTGTTGAACTGAAACATTGTTTAATAGATTGAATAACCTAATTAAAATATTTTTTTCAATTAAATATTTGTTAATAATTTGTTACTATTATGCCAGACAGAAATGACTGAGTTAATAGAATGGCCTTCTTTCGAATTATTCGTACTCATTAATATTTGTTCGCTAAGGCATACATTTTCTCCATGTGTTCAAATATTGACACTTTTCATACTATTTTTTATATTTAATTTATAATTATAATGCACAAATTGACTAAACTACTTTCAAATATTTTAAACCATTCACTCGTTGACAGTTTGATTGAACCAATTGAATATACATGGAATCTGTAATACTGTCAATCAAATATATTGCCAGCATGACAACCAATTCAGGTCACAACCAAAATCCCTAGATGCAGATGAATACAAAGTAAATTATATTTTTTTCTTTGTATTACTAGTAAGGTAGTACTCAATTTATTTAGACGAACAGATTACCAAATTTTTTTTCTAAACAGTATCATAATGTAATTTTTATATAATGTATCAACCGTTTTGTTCCATCATTTAAAAAATCAACTAACTTACTATCCTATTATTATTTTACTGTTTCTCTTTCTATTTTTACAGGATTTACGAAAAAAGCAAAGAGTACACGAAACCCGAAATTATGACGGCTCAAATGCGAATTATACCCAGAACCATTCAAAAAATTCCCTTATTTTCCCTAATAATTTTAGTAGTATTACTTCTTTACGTACTTTTAATACGACAAGGTCAACATGACTGGAGATTGGACAAAATTGCTGCAAAAACCATTCAGAAATGGAGCTACATAATTCCTGATGACTTCCAAAACGACATAAATGAGAGATTGGGTTCAGACGAAGACGTCAGTCAATGTAAGCCAAAATATTAAAACAAATAAAAAAACACTATAATCAATTTATTTAATAAAACGATGTTCTAATTTACAGGCAACTTTGAGGACTACATATTTGGTCAACCTATCGACCAAACAGATCCCTGTTTAATATCCACCTTTAGAAAAAAGTTACTAAGTCCTCCTCCCCCACCAGAAGAAGTAAATCGTGATCCTGTAAACGTCACAGCCGAAATTCCGAGTAACCTCCAAAAGTTTGATTTTATTGAAAAACTTTTAATTGAAAACCAAAGCGACTCGACTGGAGCACCCGGCTTTTTTATTGAATGCGGGGCAAATGATGGTTCCTTCATCTCGTCAACTTTACGCATTGAAAGAACATATAACTGGACTGGCCTTCTAGTCGAAGGGAACCCGATTCCTTACGACCATCTGGTTAAGATGAAGAGAAATGCTTGGACAGTAAATGCAGCAGCTTGTATAACAACTCATCCATCCCCTGTAACATTTTATACGAACCCTAGAAATACGGGGATTTCAGGGCTGTGGGAAAAGGTGAAGAATGGAGTGGTTGTGAATGTTACAGTACCTTGTATACCTCTTTACACAATGTTGGCAGGGTTGAAGGTGACAACTGTAGACTTTTTCAATTTGGATGTGGAGGGTTTAGAGTTGGATATTCTAAAAACTATTCCTTTTGATAAGATTACATTTAAGGTATTGGCGGTGGAGTATGCACATGTACCGGGTAAGCAACAGGCATTAAATGACTTTTTGATACCGAAGGGATATCGATTTGTGAAGGAGTTAAAAGATTCTTTGACTTTAGATTGTTTGTATGTTCATGAGTCACTTTATGAGGCGGCTAAATCGCTCTAAATTTATGAGTAAAATTAGTTTAATTTGTAAAGTTTTATTAAAATCGACGATTTTCTTTGAAAGTTGAAATGAAAAATGTTGAGTTATTTTTTTAAAAAATAAGTGCTTCATCTTAAAAATCTAATATATTTTTTTTCTAAACCGCATTATTAACATACTTGCATACCTGTGACATGAGTACTGTCGATACCAAAAAAAGAACGTCACGCGCTACTCAAACCGCTTTAGAATTTTTGTCTCACTTGGCCCCATAAACCGATCCACACTTATTTTACACCAATTTATCATAAATTTATTGATACAAAAGAAAATTTTGGGGTAAACTGATACATAGACATTGACTGCAAATAAAAACTGATATATTTGGTTAAATGAAGTCCAAGCATGACTGATAGTTGTTTAAAATGCAAAATAAATTATGTCACCAATTGAAAAATGTAAAGCTCTAATTTATTATAAATTGTTTACTTTTTTACAATTTCCATTTTTTTAGTTTAGTTTTTTGAAATAGTCATCATATTTACATTAGCATTTTCTAGTAACCTCTTCCATAAGCATTTCATCTCCATTTGAAACTCATCCCTTCCTCTCACCAGCAAAACAAAATAGTCCAACTTGACATTCTTCTTTTTACATCTTGGCAACACATATCCAGGGTTTGTAATTGTAGAAGTGACCTGATTACCAATAAAGAGAGGTTTAATACCCAAACCATATTCCTTTTCAGCAATTTTTCGTAATCGTCCCAAAATGAACAAGTCATCAATCCAGAAAAAATTCCCTAGATTCCTCACAGAATACAATTTTTGCAACCATTCCATAGAAATAGCATAACTACCACCCAAACAAAAATCTGGATACTTATCTTCCGGCCACTCTTGCATTAAGGCTAACCATTTATTACTTCCCCGAGCTGGTTTATCTTTCCATAATAAGCAATAAATATCGTGAGGCTTCTTAAAATTAATTAAAGACGAATTGCTTCGTTCGGCAATAAGCAGTTCTTCAGTTCGTTTTTCAAGAAGTGCTGGAATATCCGTAAATACATCGTCGTCCGTTTTAATAATCCAATCGGCATTTAAACACATTTCCAAAACGAACTTGTATCCCATCAAATGTTTATAAGTAAGATTTCTATAGTTATCTGCGAATGCCCCAATAACCAGATCCCCATACTTTTCATGTTCTTCCATTACCAGTTGTTCTTGTATTGATGCATGGTTTAATTTACGATTTCCTACTTCCGTAGTATAATGTTTTGCACAGTAGTCACTTTGCCCCAGAAGAAATACTGTTTTTACTTTCCACTCTTTGTATTTGGTGATGGAACCCCAAGTTTGTCTGATAAGTTGCCTTTCCATGAAATGGTCTCGAGCTGAATTGATCAGTACCACAACCAAATATCTGCTTTCTTTTTTATATGGGCATACACTGCTTGTACTAAATGTCATAATGTCGTATAGTTCGGGCACTAAAATATTCCCTGGATTTATATGAATTGTGTTTCGTTTTTCTCTTAATTGTTGAATATGCTGGGTAATTTGACAAAGTTCCGGAACAATATTTATTTGCGCACTATCAAATATAGTCGGTTTTGATATTTTGTACAAGTTTAATGTGTGTATTTGTAACGTAATTGATATAACTATAATTGTAAACAAAATGGGTTTTGTGGGAAACGGGCGACTGACTTTAGTAGTTTCGTACATGATGACAGGTTTTTAGGTTAAAAATTGCGACAATTTTGCGTAACAATGGCTAGATATTGTAGAGCAAGTAGGTACGCATTGCCATTGAAATAAAAATACAACGTGCTTCACAAATTTGGAACCCAGTGTGCTACAAATAGTGCTACCAAATGTGACAGCAAATTAAACAAATGGTAATTTAAATTGACAAGGAAAAATTATTTTGAGATTTCTTAGTGATTATTTCATTTCCAAATTGATTAACTTACAAGTTGCACAGGTGTTCATAGGCATATCTGGATTAAGGTCACATCCATGTTTACATTTATTATACGTTTTAAAAGAGAAAATAATTTCCAGTTAGACCTATAAATTCTATTGAAAAGTTATCTTAATTTTTTATGCATTAATAGTATTTTTATTAAATTCTGTTAAAAATGTTCATTTTCAATGATTATCGATACACAAATTATGATAGTGCTATCATTAGTCCCAATTGATCCTTTCCGAATGAATGCACTTATTTTTTCTTCCAAAATTCATGTCGACTCCTGACCAATTTTAACATTAGCCTTAATAACATTTCTGAATGCAAACCCAGGAATGGTATGAGTGTCATGTATATATTTTCTGATTTTTCCCTAATTGCGTTAACATGGTAGTTTTTTATATGTAACCATCCTTGATTCCTTGACTTCCAGTAATAAACATGTCCACATACACCGAAACAAAACCTGTCAAATATAATTCACACAATCCAACATTACCGCTAGATCCCAAACAAAATATTTCTATAAGCATTTGTAAAAGGGTCAGTGATAATGTCTCCATAAACATTATGTTCCTCCATTGTTCCAATGCATATTTGTCAATATCATTGTAAATTTTACCTTATACAGTAGTCCCTTGGTTCCATAATGAATGCAACGACTCCCTTTTTTTCTTCAGTCATTCAAAAGGGCCCGATAGTTGTTGTTTTCAAGGAAATGCTCTCAGGCATAATGGGAGATTACTATGACAAGACCTTGTTCATCATCCTCCAGTCATGCAGAGTTGATTTTTGGTGAAGAACTTAAGATTTCCAGGATAAAAAAATGATGGCTTGGAATCAAGTTGGTAGTTCTAAGTTTTCGAAAATATTTGATGTGTTCACAAAGGTTAGTATTATGGTTTTTACTTGTTTGGAATTCATGTCGAACGTGAAATAAAAGATAAATAAAAAGGATCAATTAGGAAAAGAAAATACTGAATGCAGTTTTTTCAAACGGTAATACAATTCATTATCTTATTGGGGATTTCATAAAGCTAGTTTGGTTCTGGTTGGGATAGGTTAGTTATTTAAGAACCACTATTTAGTAAAATAATTGCTTTATGGGCTTTTCTCTTTACAAGAGAGTAATAAGTTATCTTCCTCATCATATTGGCTTTACATGTGTACTTTGCATACAAGAAGTAAGTTCTTCTAAAAGTAAAGCAATCCAATATTTGTCGTGTGTATGTTAATTATGTTTAAAAATTGTGAACTTATTCGACCTGAAAAAACTTAATTTTCACATGAAAAGCCTTCTTACTCGTTAAAGCACGGTTTCTGGTTCGCTTTTTAGCATACATTTTGCACATAAAATACCACACTATTTGACCAGCTTTTGTTCTCAATAAGGTTGGCTGATCCAAATCAATACAACAAATGCGCATTTAGCTCAAACAGTTATTTTAATAAGTAGGAAATTTATCTAAAATGTAATGTGATTTATGCCTTAAAATAATATTGATTTTATACCTTATACGGATTGCAATCAGAGGAGCATCATTTCTCAAGTCCTCACATAAGTCTCCATATCTAGTAGACTATGAATACGCACAACCAATAATCGTGCTCTAAAATTAATGAAAAATCCTATATTTACCAATGCGGTGAAGATGTATGAAAAACATAACATTTTATGAATATATTCCAATATTTTACAAAAACGCACAACAGAAATAAACTAAAAATGAATGATGAAAGCGAGAATACAATGTATATGCAACATGTAGCAATCAAAGCGAAAATAAGTTTTGATGGTATTTAATAAAACAGTAAATTTTGTCATTTGAAAATCATCAACTTTTATATTGGCTCTGTTTCTTTATTGTTATAAATTTATTTAGATTTGTCATCTTGTATTGACTATAAAAATACTATTTACCATTTTTTTGCATATACTTTACTGCATAGATTAAAATGGTCTCGTAATTCGTGCAAGTAAATATAAAATGTGCTTTAACAGTAGTATTTAAACTCACGATAACTAAAACTATTTTCTCAACTAACGCTACCATTCACAAATTACTAATAATTTAAAACAATAATCGTACTAGCATTAGCCATCTTCAAAGCCCTTTTCCACAAACACTTCATCTCCATCTGAAACTCATCCCTACTCCTTACCAAATACATAAACAATCCCATTTTCACCTTTTCCTTCATACAATTCCTCAACACATACCCCTGCCTTCCATTAGTATCCATTGTATATTTCTTAAAATTCTTTCTTATCGCCGTTTCATTATATTTTTTCTCCGCCACCTTTCTCAACTTCCCCGTAACAAATAAATCATCAACCCAAAAGAATCCTCCTAATCCCCGAACAGCCCAAATCCTCTTCACCCACTCCATACTGACAGCATAGCCACATCCCAAACAAAACGGTGGATACTTATCCTCCGGCCACTGTTGAACTGTAGCAATCCACTTATTATTCGATCTCGCCGGTCTACTATACCAATAGTAGCAGTAATAATCCGCCGGTCGTTTTAAACTCTTTTGCTCTAATTCCTTAGTTCGTAAATCCAGTATTCCCGGAATGTCCACAAATACATCGTCATCCGCTTTAATTATGAAATTAGCTTGGGTGCAAGCCAGTCTTATAAATCGATATCCAACAAGATGCTTATAAGTTAGATTTCTATAAGTATCTGTAAAGGAGCCAATGACAATGTCCCCATAAACCTTGTGCTCATGCATAATCTTCCGTTCTTCTAAAGCATAGTGGTCAATATCTTCGTCGTTGTCGTCCATGTATTTCAAACAGTAGTCACTTTGGCCCATAATAAATGCAACAACTACACGCCAGTCCTTATATTTTTTAAGGGATCCCCACGTTTCTCGAATGAGTTGCCTTTCGAGAAAGTGTTCTCGAGCGGAATGAACTATTGCTACGGCGAGA
Organism: Entomobrya nivalis; assembly: GCA_034695485.1. Taxonomy (NCBI): domain Eukaryota; kingdom Metazoa; phylum Arthropoda; class Collembola; order Entomobryomorpha; family Entomobryidae; genus Entomobrya; species Entomobrya nivalis. The sequence continues at coordinate 19,707 of JAQFZH010000908.1, forward strand.
TGTTTTTCTTCTTTTTTCTTTCGACAGACTGTTGGTGTAATTGTTAGAATTTCAACGAGCTCTTCAACAAATTCATCGCCTGAGTTTATGTTTGTTGTTCCGTGGCGTTTTCTTAATCCTTCGATATGCTTTGTGTATTCACAAAATTCGGGATAGTTTTTCCCAGTGTCTCTAATACTCTTTGATAAATAAATTAACTCGTTTGATTGTTGTGACACAATGCACAGTAACAAGATACATAAAGACACAAATATGAAAAATATAGAAAGCAGAATAGTAGGTGTAGATTTGATTAGAGGTGGTGCTTTTGAGCTTTTTATTGGAGATTTCATGATGAAACAAATACACAAGTAATATTACAACAACTTGGAAATAACACGATATTTATTATATTGGTCAGTTATTTTGCTGTTTTTATGCACTTATTGTTGCCATGTTGCACTAGTGTAAAATTTGAGTACAGCGTTTGAACCAGCTTGTATTGTTAAATTTGATACTATACAATTTGATTTGAGATGCTGTTTTTTGACGCCGTTAATATATTCTTGTAAAGTTTTTACAATAGATTAAATGAAAATGTAAACAAAGTTCTTTATTTAGAGCACAGGTAACTCAATAAGGAATGTAAACTTATTCAGTGCAAATATAACCAGTTATTGTACCAGACACAAATATACTATTACATGTTATTATTTTCTAGAACAATTTCCAATAGTGTATTTATGTCTATTGTAGGAAATTGTTTAATCAGATTCAAATGGTTAAAAATGTTGACTATGAGCTGACCCAAATGAATCGGGAGCAAGCAAATGTTTGAAAATCTGCTTTACTATTATATTTGCATAAAAATACGTTTGCATTTTAAGTTTTCAAAAATATATTTATTTTCACCAGTTTTTATTTTAGACAAATATTTTCATAAAAATGCAATGCTTTGTTTATGTATATAAAGATAAAAGTATTTAGTGCTTTAATATTTCCAACGCATTCTCATACAAAGACTCATGAACATATAAACTGTCTCTTGTTAAATCGTCGTCAATTGTCTTCACAAATCGATACCCTTTTGGTTCTAAGAATTGTCTTAAAGCATATTTCCCACCAGGAATGCTCCAATGTTCTATTGTCATCACCTTAAATTGTATTCTATCAAATAGAAATGTTTTCAAAATTTCCAACTCTAGACCTTCCACATCCAAGCTAAGATAGTCTACAACTTTAATATCTAAAGCAACCAACATCGTATACAAAGGAATACATTGCATTTCAAGTTTAACGGTTACTCCAAATTTATCCCTTTCATTTAATCCAGCTAGTCCCGTATTACTTGGGTTTGTATAAAATGAGACTTTCTCCGGATGGGGCTTCGTGCAAACTGCTGCATTTACAGCATATGCATTACGTTTCTTCTTTAGTAAACTTTGAAAAGGGCCTGGATTCGATTCAATTAATAAACCACTCCAATGGTATAGTTTTTCTAGCCGAATTGTCGGTGATATGAACTCTCCATCATTTGCACCACATTCAATGTAAAATCCTCCCGATGAAGTTTTAAAATCCTTATTTGGGGTTTGGATTAGCAGCTTTTCTACCCATTTGAATTTTTCTGTATTACTTGGTATATCAGCTGTAGTTACTAAACTGCCATGATTTACATCTTCAATGGAGGGTGGAGGAATAAGAAACTTTCTTTTGAAGACTGAAATCAAACATGGATCCGTTTGATCGACAGGATTTCCAAATATGTAGTCTTCAAAGTTACCTTAAATATATATTAATTAATGCATCAATATTTTCGTGTTTATTGTACCAACTTGCTGCTTTGGATGGGAATAAATATTAAAAAGTGTTCTTACAATTTTGGTCATAGCTAAAACCGCCATCAGATATGCGAATGTAGCCACTATTTTTCAGAAATATGTATGTCCCAAATATAAAGAAAACTGGAAGTAGCACTATGATGCTATACCTTGCACTACAATATTTGAATAAGTTAGCTCTAAATTTGTTTAATTTGAATATCATGTTGGCTTATGTTTCCAATTAAACATAAAAACTAGGAAATGGGGTAAACACTTTATACTGAAATGTAAAATTACAACAATATACATTTATCGTATCTTTGTTAGATATGCAGTACAGCAGCAGGTTCGTATTACCAATTTTTTTTAGAAAACTTTATCTTATTTGCTTTTTCAAATGAATCACCTGTGTAAACTTGCATTGAGATTTGGATCGTACATTCGTTTTTCATACACAAAAAAATATCTATCAGTTTAACTTTATAATTTTCAAAAGAAATCAATACCTTCATTAAAATATTAGTTAGTTATGAATGTAGCACAGATTTGGGTTAAATAAATAAGTATTTGAATGCAAACATTGTGAATATCTGTAATCTGACTAAATGTCATTAAATATGTACCTGAAAATTCTCAAATTTGTACATTTAAATCCAAAGAGATTTGGCCTTGAGTTGCGTGTAATACCTTGGCATGTGCTCAAAGTAGCCGAAACTGGTTAAATACTTTATTGAAAGTATTCAGAGTCTTAAGAAAATTCCGGGTGCTTTATGTATTTTAGCTTGCTGTGAATATGCATTGGTCAATTTACATACAACCTACGAACGATCAATCTATAGTTTAATGCTTTTAAATATTTTATTAAACTACAATACTTCATAAAAAATTCCAATATCAAATATTCAAAATATATGCAATGCATATGGAAAATATGGAAATAAATATTTGCTCATTGTCCTTTTTTGAAATTGCAAATTATTTTATTTTATTGCTCTGTCTGGGATGCAATTTAAAGCCATTAGGTAAATTTATCATAAGCCACGTATCGATTTGTCATATTGCTCAAAAAAAATCATGAATTTTCCATCAAAGTTTAACCGAAAAGACCACCTCCTCCGAAGAGAGCTTGACCAAGAGGGATAACGTTAAGTTGAGCTCCAGTTCCAGTTGCTGGGGCAGCTGCTGCTTGTTGGGATGGCAGAGTGTTGCCGAAGATTCCAGAGAGGAGCATACCCAAAAGTTGTCCTAAAATTTTATAAAATTATTAAAAATTTAGTTAAATGACCAATTAAAAATAAAATGTATAATAAATCTTAAAGAATTAATCGATAAAATACCAAGAGGGATAATGTTCAACTGCATTTGGGCAGCAGCGGTAGTAGAATCTCCACCAGCGGCAGCAGTTGTCGTATCACCAGCAGCGGTTGTCGTGTCTCCAGCGGCGGTTGTGGTGTCTCCTGCGGCAGTTGTGGTATCATCACCAGCAGCAGCGGTTGTAGGAGCGGTAGTGGCGGCAGCGGCGGTGGTGGCAGCAGCAGGTGCTGCTGTAGCAGGAGCTGGGGCTGCAGGTGCAGGTCCCAATGGAACTGAAAATGTATAAAAGTTTTAGTGAGTACACCATATTTGGATTTTTTTAAATGAAAATGTTTTAGAAAAAAACTTACTGGAAAAGTAAAGCTTGGATTGTGGCCTGACTGCAGCTTGGTTATAAGCCGCAAACGAGGCAACAATAAGAACGATAATTGAAATCTTGTTCATTTTGATGATTTTTTCTGACGAAATCGGAAAACTGATGTTCTTGGAAAATGTGGCTTTGCAATCTACCAAGTTGGCTAATGATGATTGAACTCAAGATCAACTTTGCTTTTTATACCAAAATGTTGCTATGCGTAAAAATAATAATGTTAAAGGAAATGTAATGCGTTTAAAAAATATAACAGATTTTTTTAAACAAACATAACGCCAATTTGATTCTTTGCACTTGAATTGAATTATGTTTTTGAACTTCACAGAAAAAAATCTAAAGGTTAAATATTGCATTGTAATTTAAACGTGCTGTTTGTTTAGTTTGGAAAGGTCTGATTTTTTAAAACAGATCGATTGTGGTCAAGATTGAGAAGTTCTCATGGTAAATATCATATGCGACTGTCAATCAAAACTTGTATTGGTTGGATTTGTATTTTATATGGAAACAGAACACTGGAAAAAATTGTTTCTTGATTTTATTTCAAACTTTATAATTGAGTGTCAATTCAAATATTTGTCATTGAAAAAACACGCATTTAAAACAGCAAAAATTGATGGTGGTTGTTAGTAACGCTGCATGACATTCTAGTGTACAAAAAATAATTTAATTGCAATTTTTTTACAAATGTACAGTTGTACTTTTATTACCATTGCTGTTGTTCTATTATTTGGAATGTTTTTTTTTGATTAGTGTTTAAACTCTGTTCTGATACTTCTTCCTAAAACAGTAGTTCATGTATTTTGTTCAAAATTGGGGAAATTCTCACAGGAATCCATATTTTAACTATATATCAATTTTCTAATCAGTAGTACCTCTTAAAGGACCAACTTTCTTTAACATAAAAAGTTTATCAAAAAGAACACAGAATTGTGCTCAAAGTCAAATGAACATTCACTTCTAAAGAAAAAATTGTGCAGGAAACGAAAAATGATTTAGTCGATAAGAACATTCCGGGAAAGATTATAGGAAAATTGGTTAAGCCAGAAAATGGATATTTGACATAAAGGATTTTTGAGAATTGACAAGACAATAAATTGGTTAAAATTTTGAATCATTAATGAAATTACTAGTTTTTGGATATATCTTAACGATCAAACATTATATATTTTTGATCATTTCGTGTTTTGTATCTTTAAGCTTGTGTAGAAGCGAAGAGGTTAGTACATAGACCAGAGCTTAGAAACTCAGCGCGAAAATATCATATATTATCATAAATTCCGACTAAAGTGACCAGAACACCGAATGGACCGATTTGAATGCATGGTTCAAGTAGAAAAAACGCTTTGTGGACGGTCGCATGCGATAACCTTTATTTTCCTTTGAATTACTTTACATTTTACTCGTTCGACATAATTTCGAGTAGAATTTATTTGGATATTTATAGCTAAGCCATATTACAACATATAACTTTTAACACTTCAAAATCTCACTTTGATTTGTACCCTTTATTAAGTATTTTTACTTTCAGCTTTATAGAAAATTCAAATCTATTTTTTCCCATGTATGAACACATATCTCATATAGTAAATTGACGAATAAATTCCATGGATTTTTTTTTCTAAATGCAGATTTTATTGCGTTATTTGTAAGAGCCAATTAAAATACAATATAAATTTATTTCACAAAATTATAATTAACCGGCTGGAACAGGAACCATCCCTCCAAACAAAGCTGACAAAATCATTCCCAAAAGTTGACCTACAAAAAAAATGACCATAAAGACGTTTAAATCATTCAATGATAAATATTCAGAAACGACACCCGTTTCAAATTTCATGCATGGTAATACCTAAAGGAATGATATTCAATTGCATCTGTGCGGGTGCTGGTGCTGGTTCCTCTGCTGCTGGTTCTTCTGCTGCCGGCTCTTCTGCTGCTGGTTCCTCTGCGGGCTCTTCTGCAGGCTCTTCGCCTTCGGCAGGTTCTTCACCTTCTGCAGGCTCTTCTGCTGGAGCTGCTTCTGGAGCTGGTGCCGGTGCTGGGGCGGGTGCGGGTGCAGGCGCTGGTGCTGGAGCTGGAGCCGCAGGGGCGGGTCCCAGTGGAACTGTTAAAATAAAATAGTTTCTTAGTTTAAAAAAATCATCTTATATTTTTAATCGAAATTTTATGTACAAAATCGACTTACTGGAAAAGTACAACTTGGATTGTGGCCTAACTGCAGCAGAGGAATATGCCGCAAATGAGGCTACAACCAAAAGTAGAATTGTAATCTTGTTCATTTTTGATGGAATATGAGCCGAAGCCGAAAATTTAGGGATAAATCTACGGTTTTAACGTTTTTGGTGATTTGAAGGTACGATGTTGGTTGCATTTATACTAAAAACGAAGTGCAGTACCTAAAAATAGCGGTATCCTGTATATTGTCAAGATTGCAATATTGACGTAACCGCAAACAGTTTTACACATCATGTTTTCTGATGCATTGTTTGTGAATTGTTTATTGTTGAATTTAAATGGGACTATATAAAGCAGACATTCACTCACAGATATTTTTAGATGTACTCTTTAACCAAGTTCAAGGCTAGACAGTAAGATGCTTAAATGTATATTATGAAAGTAAAGTTAAAGCAGACATAAATGCGCATTGGGGTCGTAGTAAGAAAATGTACATATTTACAATTTACATATTTGATATAAAAAGTATTTTACAGTATCCAATTATCACTTTCGGTAGTAGCATAGTAACAAGCATTGTTTTTCATGTTGATGGAAGATGGTCAAAGTCGCCAAGTCTCTCATCGGTTTTACCCGAAGATTTCCAAGGTGGACTGGAAAAC
>JAQFZH010000909.1:0-26029 GCA_034695485.1 Entomobrya nivalis
TCCTCTTCTATCTCTTCACAAAAGTGCAAAGTTGGGGATTTATCGAAAGAAAAAAGTACATTAAAATAAACAACAAATAATGTATGTCATCACTTTTGATGAACAAAACATGACATGAATAGTAATAAATGTATGTATACGTTTAATATTTAGGTATCCGATAAAAGGTTGAGAATATTTCATTTTTTCAAACATATCAGCAATTATTGTGAGGAAAAAGTTCTAATTACCGAATTACTGATGGAAAAGCAAAAATATCTGTACACAAGATAAGAAGAGCATCTTCTCAGAACTTTTTGAATTTTGTCTCACAGTGCAGCATACTACACATTATGATTCATTATCAATTATCATGGATACATAATAAAACACTTCGTTTGGTGTCCAAACTGCCATAAAAATTATGCATTTTATATTACTGCACTTTGCACTTTAAGTTATTACAATCTTAAGGTTATCATGTCGTCGTCATTAGTATAAAACATGTAGAGCGTGTAATTTTACATGCAGATTCACAACCAATTTAATCAAAAACTAGGTATTCATTTAACCCTTTTATATCCTTGGAACTTCTGCATTTCCCTTAGCTTTTAGTAATTCCCTAACTGTTTCCAATTAAATTGTTTCCAAGAGAAGACGAAAGTGTATATTAAAATTACTTACCTTCCTTTATTTACTCGAGTAAATGAGTCAGCCAATTAGGTTCAATACAGAAATGCATCAGGGTGATATGGCATTAGCATTGATACGGTTGCATACACGACATGTAACGTACGTATGAACAGAACAGAATCGGTAAAACCGTTACTTACACTGAAAAACCCGTCAAAAAACAAATCATCATCTTTCAGAGTAGAAGATTGAAATAATTGGTGAAATTCACTATGCGATCAAGATCCCAAAAAGAAATATCATCGCAATATTGCAATAGTAAGCATGTACAATAGATTGCATCCTAAGCTAAACCTTTTCTTAATAATAAAATGAGAAAACATCAACCAAAGCTGTTATTTCTGCAAATAATTTCCTCAGGCCAGGTTGCTTGTTTATAAATGAAACTTTATTTTAATATTTGAAATATTATTCTCTCATCAAGAAAGTAAATAGATAATGTTATGCAAAAATATGCCACCGGGCCTGACAATTTAATTTGACAGGTAGAGAGAGAAATGAGTAAAGAAGATGATTTCATACTTTTTCTTCTGCATCTCTGCAAAAGGTGAATGCAATGTAATGCGTGCATAATCATCATGATGTTAAAAACACAAAAGTGCAACGGTCACCGATACTTACTGATTCATTCACTTAAAAGTAGTAAAAAAATGAACGTAATATCGCTCCTGGCAATACTGCTACGCAGTTACTTTAGTACATGTATTTTGAAAATGAGAAAGTATATAATGCATGTTGCAAATGCTACACAACGCGAATAAGACAAGCACAGGTTGAAAAAAATGCATTTGGCAGTTTTCTTTGTTCCGCAAAGAACGGATTATCTGGGATGCATGATGCATACATTACATGAAGCACTCAAAACATGACACAATACAAGCATAATGGAACGTCATCATGCCCATCATGGTTTATTTACAGTTTGTCATGTAAAAGTAAATAAAATTTGCTAAACATTCTGACACTCCCCGTTGTTCCCAACTAACCATGGTAGAATGGGTATAACTTTAAATCACTCACAGATGATTCATTGCTTACATCGAGTAATTTATCAGTTTTATGCAAATGCTAAGGTGTACGTGGGTGGATTTCAATGATAAAAGAACACACATGACCACACTTTTACAGAAGGATAATCAATGCACTCCATTCTTTAAACTCTTTGTACGAAAAAAAAACAAAGAATGAAACTAGATGCTCTCAAATGCACCACATGTAAAAGCATAATCTCTTGGGTGTAATGGAGCTTGTAATGAGATGAGATGAATGTACATATACTCATTAAATGGATGATGTTTAAATGAAATGGTTCACCCTTTTCACACAGACAATCTGCTAATCATGGTCAGCAAGTCATTGAATGGTGTGCTTGCACTTCGCCTTAACCATATCACCTCCATGAAATGCACCCATAAACGTCTTCAAAAGTTTTAAGTCTTGAGTGATGTGATGTTTTATGGGGACGACGGGGTGGTTGCAACTTGAAATATGTAATATAAAGAAACCAACATAATAACATACAGAATCATAACTTTGCACTGTTTTAAGAAAAAGTAAGCCATTTAATCATCTATTTATCATTGTGATGTTCAGCTTATCCATTTTATCTTTTTAATACACTTGTCCTGAGGATGTGCATGTTTAATTTCCATCGTTAGCTCATGCAAAAAAAAAAACTTTACGATTGACGATTTACAGAGTCGGGGCACTTGGAGGTACATGCAACCAAAACTAAGGTTGAACCTTCTTCTTTTTTAATGATTTCTTACGCCATTTGGTAAACTTATTTACTTTTGTGGTGCTTAAATACGTACATATATTCAAGTACCTGAACACTTCATAATTTATTTTTAGTACACGTTTAATGGTATCTTTGTTTATATATCTACACGCGAGAAAAATCTCTCGCAGGTACATCATATTTAAGGTCGTTCATATCAAAAAAATCTCATATAACCCCGAATGACTAATTATTACAAATTTTGTTTTACAGTAATGAATTTTAACGTAATTGTATTTTATTCATTATATTTCTACAGGCTAAGTCATGGGTTCCGTTGCTTGGATTGCAGTGTCATCCCGATACTCAGCTCTTCCTATGCTCACTGTTTAGTCCAATTTGTCTGGATAGACCAATTTATCCTTGTAGATCCTTATGCCAGGTAAATAGCAAAGAACATAAAATATATCTTCATGATAAAAGATGCAATAGTGAATCAACCGAAAACATTAAAAATGATTGTCTTTTTTTTACAACTAGGGCGTGCAAGCGAAATGTGAGCCACGAATGCTTGCATACAATTACCCGTGGCCAAGCATGTTGAAATGTGATCAATTCCCAGAGGACCATGACCTTTGCATAAGACCAGGGGCTGCTAATGCATCCAAAGGTATGTGTAATCATGATGATGATATTTAAAGCGAAATATGTGTAGGCGTAACTTGGTGTTTGGCTGTTTTGTATAATGATTTGGAAATAGAATATGATGAGCTAACTTATGCTAATCATCAAATCGTTTTAGATTCCGATCTGGACTGTCCGTCTTGTAATCAGGCGCACACTTGTGAAAATATAGTGGACAACTTTTGCCGAGCAGATTTTGGTAAGACTTTTAAAGCACCTGTGCTTATCATTAATGAAAATAAAATAAAACAAGTACCCAGTAAATATACTTATGTGCTGTGTATTTCGTAATGAAAATAGTGTTTCGAGCCAAATACAAAAAGTCAAAAGGGACTTTAGTAGAATTTCGGAAGGAACGATGGTTCAAACCTCGAGAAGGAAACCGTCGCGGAAGAGAGTTCCGCACGTTGAGTCTAGACTCTAAAGATGACTGCTGCGCAACAAAATTGAGACAAGGATTTCCATACATTGTAATGGGAATTAAACGTGGAGACGAATATATTGTCACATTTGCGATGCAATGGAATCCTAAAGACAAGGTTAGTTTGAAAGCATGTGCTATTGTCTGCTTGTAATATGTGGGGCGACTTGAGACTGTTGAAGTTTTATCGTCTAATTGTCGCACGCGGAATAATTCTTGCAGACGTATTTTAATTATGATCTCATCTTTGTTCTTTAGATCTTGAAAAATGCTGTAAGGACGTTTAGGAGCATGGACTGCACAAATCCACTTCCAATGTCTGTGACTGCAGCTGGGGCGAAATCAGGTGCCGAGCGTAATGGCACCAGTACAGGAGCTGGACGGAGAAGAAGGCGCAAGCAAGGAAGACGAAGGGATCGTCAGTATGGTGGATGCCGTGTCTCTGCTCCAGGAAAAAATAATAACTGAAATAAAGCATGCAGCCATATATCTCATTCTGAAAAATTTACAGTACTACTTGTAATTAGTGGTTACTTTTTATCCTTCAACATGAAAATAATATCAGAGTCATCATTTTTAGAGTCACTTTGACAAGTTTATTTAGATTCTCTGAATGAAAAATAGGCAGCTTTCGGATTAGATACTAGTTGAAAAAGGAAAACTGATAAAAAAAATCAATCAAAACTATGTTCGCTATCATTCGTCTGATCTGTTTTCAAACTCTTTAGATTATTAGATGGGAATGGAACTATGATTGAAATGGTACTGCAAATGCATAAAAAACTGATGTAGAAAATCAAACTCTTTAATTATGACTACAGTTTAATTATCGAATGCAGGTGGATTTTAATAATATCCATTTTATAGCTTTAAAACCGGTAATAAGTTGGTTCATTTTAAATGCACAATTTCTGTTTACACTAGGTTAAAAAAAATACTCCCATATGCGCACGTAGCCCTCAGCTAAAGTCAAGAAATGTTTCTCGTCTGACTTTCTAATACATTTCGCCGTAAAATCTCAAAAAAGTGAAACAATAATCATACATCCATGTGCTGTTGTTTTCTGCATATAAATAGACTCGCTTGCAAGCTATGTGCGGAAAAATGTAAGAATTGGGAAGAAAAAGACAGACTAGTCTCCCTCTAGACATTTTTTAAAATGTTGCTGTTGTTCTATACTAGGATGAGAAACTTCACATTATCAATACTCCGTAATGATAAATTAGATGTGTTAAATCTTAATATATTTAGAATAGCATGAAATAGTTGTAGATTTTTTGTGTGAATTATGATATGTATTGTATAAAATGCTGGTATAAAGGTCTAAAGATGACAATGACTCCAGTTTGTAGGATATGACAATTGTAGGTTAAAACTCATTATGTAGTTTGTTGACATTTTGAACTGATTTTTAGGTTGATTGAGTTGAAGGATAACTTTGCATGTAAATGTGATTCATCATGATTGCCGATCTAATGTACACTGATTGTGGAAAGTATTATTACCAAATATGGTAAAATAATGTAAAGACAGCATGAAGTAAGTCAGAAGACAACTAAAAAGAAAGCTGGAGATTGCATTGTAAATACGAACATTATAGTAGTATAATTTTTGAATTAAAACTGTATAAACAGTATTGATTTATTCATAACAGAGCAAATCAATTGATTGAACGGTGAAAATTTTTGTTTATATTAAAAATACATACACATATGCTTCATGCTACATATGCCATACTACCATTATAATATTCTGCTTTTGCTGAAATAAATATTACTTGTGAAGAAGACATTTATCGTTTACTGCGTATTTTTATTTTATTTTATTGATGTTGTAAATCTTCTTGTGGTTGCATAGCGCATAAGTTAGTCCAGTCCAGCGAAGAAATAAAAATGGTCTTATCTCTTTACTATGAATTATTGCTCCTAATAAATACCTCGTTTTCTTTTAATTCTAGTTCATCATCATCGCATGGAGAGAAGTCAACAAATGAATCAATGTCATCCAGCACCATTTTTCCGAACTCAGATTTGCGAAATTTTTCGATGAATAATTTTGCCATGTTTTCGAAATTCGGCTTTTTCACGTACCCGTCTAAATGAAAACGAATCAAACAATGCACTCATAAATTACAGTTTGCACACCTTTCCTTTAGTAACCCTCGTGTAAAATCAAACAAAGTTGTGCTGTACCTCCACTTGCTGATCTTAACACTGACATCTGGTCTAAATTCATAGCACCCTTGGTTAAAACTGTGGTGATACAGTCATCGGGCTCATCAAGCTTGAGGAATTTAACGTACTGATAATTGCGGTGTAGATTCATGGTAAATAAAATATAATCGGCAATCAACATTTCTCCAACTGCATGATCTGGAAAGCTTCCTAAAAATATTCAAGTTAGAACCATACTCTTTATTATAACAATAAATTTTGATGAGGTATCTTTATGGAAATTAGTGGACTTACCACAAGCAGCTAATTTAAGTGCAGATGTGGGATCACTAACACGAGGTGTTAATATTCCGGGAGTATCAAAAAGGAATATGTTTGGTTTTTCACATATTTTTACTTTCATATGAACAGATTTTGTAACTCCAGCAGACGGGGCCACCTTGAGTGCACGAGCTGAAATATTTCCAGGACATTCACATAACATGTCCAGACAAGTATTTACATTTAATATTGACATTATTATTTATATTACGTACCCTTCTTCAGATTCCTCGCTCGGACAATATTAATAAAAGAAGATTTCCCCACATTTGGGATCCCTATGATCATTGCATTGTATTCAGCAACTCCAGAACGATGAAAGCGATTTGAATTTTCAATTAGATTTCTAACCATTGGAACAACCTGCGAATGATAATCATACACTAATTGAACAACTTGTTCTTATTGTAATCACTCAATCAAATTCAAACGTATCATAAATGATTCAGTTGTAAATCACCTTCCTGACTCCACTGTCCTGATCATCTTTACAGTTAGTAAATATTATATTTTTCGTCACACTTTTTTCATAAATTTCCTTGATCCTTCTTTTGTCTTTCGCACTTATCAAATCAACTTTGTTAAGAACCACAAGATGAGGTTTCTCACCGACTAGAAGATGGGAAAAGTTTGGATTTCTCCCTGATAACGGAACTCTTGCATCATGGAGCTCCAAAATGCAGTCAACAGATCTCAATTTAGCTTGCATTTGCTTGATACCTAAAACACACAATTTTAATTGCTTACTACAATTCAACATTTGCATAACAGGTACTGCTACTAGATCAGATCTACTAATTATACAAGTTTTTGATCATTACAAACCTGTATTCATGTGCTTAGGATACCAATTAAGGTTCCGTGAAACAACTCCAAAGGTCTTCCGGAATCCACTCATTGTTAAAGTTGTCACTTCATCTGCAACAGCTTTATTCACATGTAATTTTCAACTTGTACCGATTTCTAAACTATCAAATTGTTATCTTGTTAGTTAAGTTGATTAATAGTTTAAATGAATGGACAGAGAACTGTATGATGCATGTCTACTTGAAACACAGCACGTTTGCGTCGTCCGTCGCACATTTCAATCATCATCAGCTGTCAGCTGGAAAAAAAGACTATGGCTATATGGATTATGGATCTAGTCATTGAGTGACTTTGTTTGCTCTTTTCATGCGGGAAGGTAGTCTTATTGACTCTTAGTTTACATGTGGATATGACATATAAGCTGTTGCTGTTAGTCTTTGCTAGTCAGTCACAGAGAGATGATGGTTGGTGCTATTCTCGTCCATTCCGGTCACCGGTTGTTGGTCAATTGTTGGTTTAACTAACTATTGTTTTTAATTGTTAGTTAATTACTTATAAACAAGAAATACTTAAGTACTTCGCGGATTCCTTTTTTCTAGAGATTAATCAAAGTTGATAGTCTGAATCTGAATGATAAACGGTAAGAGGATTATATTTTATCGTAAATACTTAACTGAAAATATATCATCATCAATCATGACTTTTTAAGTAAATTTAAATCATTATATGTTTTCGAAATATCGCCAGTTTGGGGTTGTGGGGTTAAAGCAAAATGAATCAAAACAATTATCGACGTAGGGGCCTCGTCGCTCTAATTTATTACCAAGTTGGGTTCCAAAACACTTTGTATCTAGTTGCAAAGTTGATGTTTGGGTTGTGTTTTGCCTACACAACGAATTTTGTTCCGGATGAGTATTGGCAGTCCACTGAAGTTGCATTCCAAATGGCATTTGGGAAAGGTCACTTGACATGGGAATGGATGATTGGACTCCGAAACACTATCGTCCCGATTCTAATTGCTTTTATCTACAAACTAGGTAGTTTTGTTGGTTTGAGTAATTATCCATTCTTTCTGGTAAGTCTTAATTATCAATTATATTTAGTGCTGTTTTTATTGTGTTTTGTGGTAAGCTTTAATACTAAATAATAATTATTTTTTGCAGTCATTCATTCCACAATTTCTACAAGCTCTGTTGTCTGTCAAGGCTTCAATGTGCTTCTTTCAATTTAGCGTTCTCCGATTGGGATTTCCAGTTGCACAACTAGCTTTCATTTTCTTCCTGATGAACTGGTTTGTCCTGTACTGCAGCGCCCGAACTATTTCCAACCAAACGGAAATGTCTCTGAATATCATGTGCCTCTGGTATTTACAAGCAAGTAAGCTGCTTAGTTTAAATACTCTGAAATCTATCGAAAAGAAATAGATGAATATGACGAGATTATTGACGTATCGTATATCTTATTAAGTTTTCTTACTGTTTGAACGTAATGGACATTTTATATAAGTACAATGACTAATTGTATGAAACTATTTCATAGGAAAATACCCGAAATTTGTGCTTACTCTCGTGATAAACTTCCTGATTCGTCCCACTGCAGCCCTGTTCTGGATACCATTCATCTCAGAAGTAGTATTTCTATTGAAAATTCGGCAACTAATAGTTCTTTCTCTACTTGGGTAAGGTCTCGAGCTTATGCACTCTTTTAAAAAAATCAGTTTTACTACTGTAGCGAAGTAACTGACTGAAATATTTATGTTGCCCTAAATTTGCAGATTGATTCCATTCGCTGCGGGCACAGCTATTGACATGTTGGTTTACAAGGACTGGACTATCACATGGTGGGAATTTTTCAAATTCAACGTACTCAGCAGTGGAAATGAGGAATTTGGCGTGCATCCGAAATTTTGGTACTTTTACTCGGCCTTGCCAAGTATTTTAGGACCTCTGTATGTCTTCTTGCCTATTGGACTTTTCTGTCGTGATGATACAAGGCGGCTAAGTGTTTACATCTTAGCTTTTCTCACTATTTTGAGGTATTCTGCTTTATTTTCTTTGAAACATTTTCTGTTTATATTTTCTAACACAATGAACTAATTTTCTCTCGCTCTGTTAGCTCCATCGGTCATAAAGAGATACGGTTTTTACTGCCAGTCCTCCCACTAGTTTTCCTAGTGATTGCGTCAGTCGTTCACAAGCTGAGTATGTTCTGTGTGAACCGGAATTTACTTGGATCAGAATTGCAGCGTACCGCAGTCAAGTAAATAACAAAATATTTTCAAACAGTAGTTTTCCCTTTAGAGTTGCAATCTTTTGTCGTTTAATAATTATCGTGAACTTTCATTCGATTTATTTGACAGAAAGGGTTTGATGACTATGCTATGGGTTTTGAACATTCTCGCCGTAATTTATTTGGGAATTTTCCATTTACGAGGATTCAGAAATATTTCCGTGCAGGTTAACTGGTTAACAGCGAAAATGGAGAAGACACCGGAAATATGGATAATGACTCCGTGTTACAGTATGCCAGTTCACACGTGAGTAGAAAGTTTAAAGTGTGTGGCGTTTATAAAAAACTGCATTTATAGCTGGATACTTTAATTTTGTTTATTTTTTCCAGATTCACTGCTGATACACGAACGAACTACATGTACTACATTTGCCCACCTGAACGTTATAGCAATTTGTATGATTTAAGTACCAACTCCAGTCTCTTGTATCAAGGTGGACCGTTTCATGAACAGGACCTTGAGAGAGACATGAGGATGAAAGCTCACAGTCGTGGACCACCAGACTACATTATTACGTACGATGATTACATTCCTACTATTCAGGATGCGATGAAAGAGATAGGCTACTACTACATCTCTATTATGGACTGTCGACATACATATTTTGGGAACTTTGGTCGGTTTGTTCATTTGTTAGCACGTGTTGACAAAGAGCGAATGATGGATGATTTGAGCGATAAAAAGGCTAAAAAATTCTTTCGTGACAAAACTGAAGAAACTATAAAAGCTAAGGGGTATAATAAGTATAGAGACTGAATTTAAATGATTACATTATGTTTGGTGGAGATAAACCAGTAATATTTATTATGTTAGTTACCTTTATGTTTATAATACGCCAACTGCATTTTAATGAATTTTTATGAATGTTATTTTAGAAGTTTCTGAGTGTCTCATGTTCATATGCATATGAGTGTAATGCTTGTGAAATATGTCAAAATGAAGAAGGTTGTTTTCATAATAATAAATGTGGTTTTGTATTTTTTACAGAAAATTGTGTCCACGATTTTAATAGTAAGACAGATCAGAAATATTATGAATTTTATATTTGTCGTTCATTCGATTAACTGTAAGTCAATTATATACTGTGAATAAACATACACACTTCAAAGATAGTAGAAATCATAGAATCGCCTAGCGATTTTTTGCGTCAGTCAGAAATGAACAACCAAATGAGGGTTAGGTACTATTTTTCCTCCCAACTGCAACCGTACCATTTCCAATGTAGACTGGCCTATGATTATATATTTAAAGATGCATACATGAAGGCCCCTTTTCCAACATAAGTCTGCACTCGTAATTGGATGCATAGTTAACACGATGACATATCCGTATATTTTGACCTATTTTAGTCTCCATTTTAAACTATCACAAGTGAAGATATCTGAGCTTTGTAGAACAGTATGCACTTGGCACGGAATGACATACAACTACTGACGATGAGAATGTTACACAGACAAATAACTGTTAAAACAATTCACAAAGTAATTTTGTAGATTTTTTATTAGCCAAAAAATATGACGAAACGAACAGATTCAGCAGTAATCACTATTTTTATTCTCCTCGTTGCATCATTTTTTGACGGTTAAGTTTCTTTTTGGACACCTTCTTCTTTACTGGTTCTTCTTCTTTAGCTTTAGCCACTACTTCCTCCTTCTCTGAAAGGATAAGTTCAATGTGACACGGACTGCTCATATAAGCTGAAATTTAAAAACAACGACAAAGAATCCATTAAAACTCAGAAATTCAGTACTATAAATTGCAATTAAATTCGTTTAGATTATTTCAAATCTTTTGCTTACGATTAATACGACCGTGGGCACGATAAGTTCTTCTACGCATCTTGGGAGCACGGTTAACTTGAATATGCTCAACAACAAGACGGTCAGCATCCAATCCCTTATTGTCAGCGTTTGATTCCGCATTCTTCAAAAGTTGAAGGAGGAACTCAGCGGATTTCTTTGGCCAACGTCCTTGGGTTGTACCCCATTGCTTGGCCTGTAATAATAATAATAATGATACCAAAAATCCTAAATGTTAGACAACTTACATAAATATTGTAAAACAAACCACTATTCATTCTAAACAAGTGATTGAGACAATAGTGAGAAGTACTAAATTACCTGAGCGCAACGTCCAACGCCACCATTATATCTTCGAAATGGAACACACTCTTTATGTTCAACTACATTTCTTAGATACCTGACAGCACGTCGGAGTGGCATTTTCTTGATAGCAGCAGCACTTTCCCGAGTGTTCTGAAATAGTCCATATTAACAAATAACAACATTTACTAAAATTCCTCAATATTTGATTCCAGTTCAGAACACATATCAATCAAACAAAAACACTTCAAGACAACAGGTTAGCGTATCCTTCACTAGAAACTAAAGCGATTATATTCTCGAACTTTGACCTTACCTTAAAGTGAACACGGAGATTTGAACCCTTAGCCTTGCAGGACTTGGCTGCATTGTCAGGCTCTCTGGAATACCTACCCATTATTTAAAAAAAACTTTTAACTATACCAACTAATTATGATCCTTTTCCCTGTTCACTGTTCCTTCCTAATGAAAGAAATATTACAGCCGTCACACTAGCAGACTTTGCTGTACAGTGAGAGAGCCCGAGTGAAAAAAGAGAGTGCATGCGGTTCACTGCCGTTCAAATCATGGCACACAATCCACTCAAATATGCTTAGAATATAGCTGTATGTTTACTACTACCGTTTAGGGGCAAAGTGATCCACTCTGAAACTGGCGTCTTGGTAAGTCAATAGATGGCACAATTATGGTCGACCGATTGAGGCACAAGGAATCTTTGTTCTTCATGCGTCCTCTTCATCCTATTCTTATCCATCCAAGTCTCAAATGAAAAAAATCACCTTCAATCCACTCAAATATAAACTTTTCCGAAAAATGTGAAAAGACTAATTATAATGTTATTGATGCTAATAAAGTATAAAAAATCGATGATGTTGACCTTAATGTTGTTGACATGAAGTAAGTTGAAAATACAAACTGGATACTTCATTAACAAATACCACAAGGGAAAATATTATATTAGGCGCAGTTTAAAGAATTCAATAGAAGACTTTAAAAAATTACTGAATCTATTTGTTTGCCATTTAATTTTTGTGTATATAGAAAATAAATATTTTTATTGCAGTAATAGATTGAGCGCATATTATAAAAGTTTTTACTATTGATTGTAACACAATAATTTTGATAAGGCAACAACGTTGACAAAGTGTAGAAAATTGCTGTTGTCCAGTTAAAAATCAACATTACAGAGACATTACGCTGTATATTAACAACATTATTTTGAGAGCGTAGTAGAAAAAATGACAAGATGCAAAGTGGGAAGGAGGAATGTATGTAAAGTTGGCGCTAGGAAGCTCTGACTGGAGGCCATGACTTGTCCTTCTCGAGATTCTGAAGTATAACTTTATACTGGCCCCTGGGTCCTTTCCGCCAAAAACACTTTCCGAACCATTTGACAGGTCTACTTACCGCCACGATGTTCTAAAAAAACCATACAAAAATCATTAGAGCTTAAACTTAAAGAACACATACAGAAAAAGAAAAAAGTATTTTCAGTTTACCTCCAAAAGGGCGGATATTACAATGTTAATGGCTGGAAACATAAGCAAGGTATAACGGAACGATTGAGTAGTAAAAGTAACTGGTTCCAGTGAGAAAAATGTAGATAAAGGAGCCATAGGGTAGATTAGTAGAAGTGTTGTGAATCCAGTTAAGACCACGATGGCAACAAGAAGATGAGCTGTAAACCGGAAGTACAATCATGTATTTATTTTTTCCATTTGATTTGAAGTATAAAAAATTCTTGTGTTATGAAATGTGGCATGATAAAGCTTACTATTTAAATAAAATGGCTTTCGGAATGGCCTTCCTTTGGAAAACACCACGCTCATAATCAGATACTGAAATGAACTGACGCAGAAAATTGTGGTGGTTTCCCAGCAAAGAGTTTCTAGATCATCGGCAGAAGCGGGTGCAACTGGAGTGAACCAAAGCTGTTTCTTGAGATAGTACATGGCACAAAGTTGTATAGCAACACAAAAAATAATCTGAGAGAAAATTGAGAACACATTTGAAAATGATATCAGGCTGCCCATGGGTCTCTTTGAAACAAGTCGTCTGACTGGCTCGGTTCTTCCCATTGCAATAGTTACTGATGAAGTTATTGCCAAGTCTATCCAGAGGAACTGTGCGTCCGCCAAGTTCGTATAATTCTAGAATAACAATAATCAAACAATATAAAATAGTATACTCCAAGATAAGATACTCAAATAAGAGGTGAATAAACTGGCGAATTTTTTGTTGTACTTACCGTGTACAAAATTAAAACAGACGCAAATTGGACCATACTGTAGAGTGCCATATATTTAAATATTCCGAAGCTAGTTACAAGGGCACATCTGCCTTCACGAATAAGTTTTGGAACACAAGATATGTCGGCAATCTTTGATGTGAATGGAGCAGCCACAGACGCTTCGGCATCCGAGAGGGAGATGCCAACATGAGCGGTTGACAAAGCAGAGCAATCATTTGCGCCATCACCACACATTGCAACAATGTAGTCGATATCCTACAAAATGAGTTTTAAATACATGAGTTATACGTCAGCAACATACAGTTATGTTGGGTAAATATTATACAAACGCTACATGTTTTTTTACCTGCAATGATTCCACAAGCTGCATTTTACACTCAGGATTCATGCGCGCAAAAACTGTTCCTTTGGCAATTATTCTATGCAACTCAGCCTTCGGACAATTTTGTTGGAGAAAAGTCCATGTTTTACCAGTTAACGCGAGATGGTAATTAGAATCGCTAAGTAAATCAGATCCAATATGTACAAGTCTTTCCATATCAATTTGTGCGTCAGAAGCGTTTGAGTCCAAGGAAAAGCGTTTAGACAGACGGTGAAACCCTTGAGTTGAGGACGGGGCATCAGGCGCAAAACTGACTTGACTTTCACCATTATTATTGCTCAGTCTAGAGGTCTCAGGTGTTACCAGAACGTCATCATCTGAAGCCTCGTAATGTTGAGCTGCAAGCGTGTATTCCAAAACCCCATCGTCCGTCGCGTTTACAATCACGACCTGTAAAATATCCAAGAAATTACGTACCGGAATTAATCAACTGCATAACTAATATACGGAACTACTCTGAAACGTGACAAATACATGCACATATTATCTTATTTAAGCTTTCAGTGACATGGTGACTCTACCTTGTCTTGAGCAGCAATCATGCCACATTCTCTTGCAACGCTGAGAGCTGTAAGCATGTTGTCGCCAGTGACCATAACGACGCGGATAGATGCAGAGGTAAGGTCCTTCATCACAGGTATAGTAACTGGCTTCAGGCTGTTTTGCATGATTAGAAACCCAGCGAAATGTAGCTCCGACTCGATCTATTAGCAATAAATTCTCTTAGCTACTCTCACAGTTTAATTATAGAATATTTAGATTAGATGTATTTACTGTGAGATAAATTAATATACCTTCTCTCGTGCGACTCTTTGGAGTTGATGCCAACTAACTCCAACAACCCGTTTAAAACCCAACCCAAGAACTCGAAAGCCCTTCAAAGTAAACGAATCCAACACCTTATCAAAATGATCAGGAATGGTTTTGCACAGAGGTCTAATCTTTTCAGGAGCGCCTTTGCAATATGCAATCATTTCCCCAGTCTCAAGGCTGTTTACAACAACAGACATACGTTGAAGTTGGGGCGTGAAGTCGAATTCGCGGATTATTCCCAATTGAGTATCACCTTTCTTTACTACATTTGGAGTAAGTAAATCATATTTAGCGTTGTCGCCACCACTTATAGGCTCCTCCAAAATCTGTAGTTTAGTAAATTTTAAGTTATAACTTTATGCTACAAATAAAACATCAGAAGTACAAGAAACCATTTAATCATTTCAATTTACCCATCCAGTTGCTTCAAACATTTTCAGATCTAAGGGGTCTCCTATAATTTTACCCCGAATGTATGTTAGCGAATGACAAGTCGCCATTCCGCGAAGGAGATGAGATGACATTGGTAGCTGCATGGGATCAGTAACAGGTTCGATAAATTCTTCTACATTGTCTTCACTAATGACAGCCGGTACAACACATCTACGAATTACAATAACAGTACATTCATCACATTAATATGTGTTTTAAGATGAGGGCCATGGAAAATAGTACTAGATATGTTTCCAAGTACTTACGAGAGGTTGAGGCCATCCTCTGTGAGTGTTCCAGTTTTATCAAAGCAAATAAGTTTCAGTTTCCCACAAAAGTTAATACGCTGAGGGGATATGCAAAAGATGTTGTGTTTCCGCAAGCGACCCTGGGCGTTCAAGGTACCAACAGTCATAGCAGCTGGTAGGGCTGGGGGAACCACAATGGTTACAATGTCCAGTACCCTTATCAATAAAACATACCAAGTTGTCTGGAAACAATGAAATAAAAACATGAACATGTCACCCTTTCTATCTAATGTATTCAAAAATCGCATGTGAAAACTTTTACTCATTAATGAACTTACACCACGAGACCAATACAAGTAGACACCGTATGTCATTCCACACAATGCGACACAAAACAACAACAGCACGAATTTCATAGAATCAGCATAAAACTTGAAATCCACTTCTTTTGGAAACATTATTGAGCGGATTAGTTGGCCTTTCAAAGTTGAAAATCCGGTTCTTACTACGACGCACGCCACCTAAAACATTTTCAAATTATTTAACGATTGTTAATACTCACATATCAAGGAGTTAAAACTTTTGCATGGAATTTTCTTATATGCTTACTTTACTGCCAGCATAGAATCTTGGTTGTATAACTTGAGTTCCACAAAACATGACATGTTTCTTGTGATTTTCACAAGTGAAAATTTCCGGTGAAGAGAGCATTGCGGATTTATTGACTGGAACACTTTCACCCGTCAGCATACTCTCATTGACTATACAGCTTCCTTGAATCAAAACGGCATCACAAGGCATTGTACAACCTTCAGGAGGGATTAGCAAAATATCACCAGGCACAACATCACGAAAACTTATCTCAGATTCCTCTGTAAGAAAAAAAGATTAAGCATTCCTTTGATTAAGCATACATATCTGATAAAAAATAGAGAAAAGTATAAAAGTTTACCTCCATTAGGCAATCGAATGGCTACAAGACTGTCAGGACCGCGTGCCATTTGTTGTAGAACGAGAGTTTGCTGCCTTGTCTTGTAGAGAGACACCCCAATCGAAAACCCAGAGATAAGGACGACACAAACAGCATAATAGTAGTACTCATCGAAACACCACAAAGTCACACTGAACACTTGGAACATGTAAAATGGGTTGAGAACTTCATCTACCAGTAGCCTAAAATAACTTTTAACCTCGATAAAAATTTCATTAGATCCAAAAATAGTGAGCCTGAAAAGAATTTTAAAAAAATCCAATACTTGGTTAATCATTTTGTGGCAATCAAAACTTTGTCTTTATAATAATTACTGGATAATTACAATTGCTGTCTCCGGTTCGCACACATTCCCCGAAACTGATCCAGGATTTGCTGACAGTTCAGGTCCACCAGTCCGTCAATTTTCTTGAAGATGTCTTTATGGTCATCCCAAATGTATTTCTCATTTTGGAAGACAAAGTATCGATATACTGAGCCGGCATGTTCTGCGTCAACGAGTGGCGTGGTGGAATCTTGATGCTGGAGTTGTCTCGCACTTGCACTCCGAGATGCAAATTCCTCAGGTATGAACTCCACCGACTCAATTGTAACCTTGCAGCAAGTAATCTGGTTATTCTCATCCTAAAAATGAGATTAAAAAATGGAGTTTTAGAATCTTAATTTATCGATAAAAAACAATTCATTAATGAGTGAAAAGTTTTAACTTACTTTGACAAGTACAGTTTGGGCAGTATTTAATGAGCAGCGAGTGCAGGTAAGGATAACCCTCCATTGTGGATACCATCGACCCAGGAGTTCAGGAATTCCAATGCAAACAACATTGAGCAGCACGTACATGAAAGTTTTGAGAACATGCCGGCGGTATCCTCGAACACTGGTTTCTTCATTGAGATCTTGGACATGGTTCCCGTCACCTGGTGATATCCGTTGATACCCCGACATAATCCACCCTGGGGGCACAGGGAAGCTATCAGAAAATAAATAAAACATTCAATTTAAAGACGTTTCACTTAATCATGGCTTCATTAATTACAATCAGATGAATCAACAATCAACCTCAGTCGATAAGAAAT
This sequence comes from Entomobrya nivalis, assembly GCA_034695485.1. Taxonomy (NCBI): domain Eukaryota; kingdom Metazoa; phylum Arthropoda; class Collembola; order Entomobryomorpha; family Entomobryidae; genus Entomobrya; species Entomobrya nivalis. The sequence continues at coordinate 17,385 of JAQFZH010000909.1, forward strand.
AACAAATACCAATAAAACTACTCTTACCATTCCAGTATGATATCAATATGAACAATACTCATTATAATTAACCATTCAAGCAAATATTCAACTATAATTAGACGCATGAATCAAATTGATTCAGCGTATTTTTAGCAAATGAAATGTGAAATGCTTTTCAACGAGCATATTGCTAGTAAAAATATCCCTCGAATTAGAAAAATTACATAAAAATAATTTGAAAATATTTTTTTTTAATAAACAAAGAAAATATCAAATTATTTATAACACAGGTTTCTTACGACCATGACTACTAGTATGGTAACGACCATTTTGAATACTGGAGTTCAGCCTAACGATTGATTTATATGAAGTTTTTACTAATAAAAAGCGTGCGATCATTACCCCAATTGTATGATAAAAATGTAAAATGCATGCTATGCATCATAATGAGCAGTTAAGTTAGTTTTAGGGATGAATTATATAAATATTTATTTATACATCAACGTAATTCCAATTAACCACGAAACTTCAACTCAGTATGATCAATTAACTTTCAAAATACCCCTGAACAAAAAAACGTTGGATATTGTGTAATAAATGAAGTACCAAATGTTGTGCAAGTGCAGAGTATGTTTGAGTACCCAAGGAAGCCTATGAAATGTCTCGCATTCAGGATATTTGTAGCGTTAATTATACTTGTTGAATTACAAAAAAGGTAAAAAAAATAACAATATTTTTGTTGTTATCTAAGACAAAAGACACATAGGAAATGTATCTATCACCTATGAGAACTTACGACAAAGCTGGATCTAGCTCCAGCTCAATATTTTTACTACCATTCGTTTTTGTCCTCTTTCTTTTCACGGTGGAACTTGGTTTCTCCATGTTTTTTCCCAAGAAAACGTTAATTATTTCAAACACATACGGGGGCAGCTGCTCTGTTATAAACTTGTAATTAGTAGTTTATTATGATTTCGAAACTCTTCACACCCACACATCCGCAGCCCTTATCCCATTTTTTTTTGTAATTACACAACTTTCTAATTAGCGAAGACCTCCAAGTGTTTCCACGTAGTGTGGAGTTAAAACTGAGTGGATGATGTATGAACGAGGTATATGCTTTAAATGAATCAAAATATTTCGCTGAGAACAATTTGTTACACACTATTGACAAGTCATGTCATTATAATGGTTGCTATATTACAATGGAATGTGAACGCGTCAGCAATTTTATTCGCCATTTTTATTTATAAAATAAAGCCATTTACCCTCTAAGTGGAAATAGAACAAAGCATATATAATATCATCTCAAGTTTCCATCATAAACCTTATGCATGCCCTTCAAACGACGATACTGATACTGATACATGTCCCATACATTCGGGATATCTTGCAGGATTCCTTCGGATAGTTAGTTGTGAGTCATGACGCAAAACGTAATTTGCCACAATACTGTGTTATTTATTATCAATACCTAACTTTCTCTTGTAGTTATTTTTGCGACAAACTGTTATGTCATAATGTATACTACTCAATATGACATTTTGACATGCACTTGTAACATATATAGATTTTTTTTTAAATATTGAATTTCTTACCATGTGAGAATCTACTTTGTTAAAAAATCACTTCGCTTCCTCTCCCAACTTGAGTGTATGCTGAATATGTGGAGCGTGTATAGTTTCAAAATAACTTAACTTTTATGAATACACAGGCACCAGAAGCACATAACAGTTTAATGTTTCAGGTTCAGATTCACTTTCCAAGAAGAAGAAGAAGAATGTCTAATATACTTCACTTAATATGTTCTTGTAATTTTATTGTATGTAATTTAAACTGCTGCACATAATAATAAAAAATAGGTATGATTTATTTTTTTCAAATTTTCAGTCACATAAATCCTTTTTTGCGTTTCCTTTCCACTGGGAAATTCTCCATAATATTTTGTGGATATGTTAGCTGTAAAAAAAGGAACAACTAATCTTTCTGTTTTGTACCTCGTGACTGACTGTGACACTAACTTGACTATGACTAGGTTAAGTAATCTGAAGACCTACACAAAAAATAATTGCCATTGTCAACTGCAATGAAATATAATCTGCTCCTTTTATTTATATTTTTTATGATTAGTTAGTGTATTAAACTAACATTAAGTCTTATCAACGTTGCGTTGGATTTCCAACAGCGTTTAGCAGTCTGTTAGCCTGAAACTCTTGCATGGTCACCCATTTGCCTCTGGGACGCCTTTTAGTTACTCCACAAAATTATAAATGATTTGAGCACTACCTTTTTACTGCGACACACTACTGTACAAAAAAATGAATGTTATCTTAACCAGTAAATTCTAGAGAACTGCATCGAAATGTATTTTACAGCCATGTGCGCAACGTTATCTTTTCTCCTTATCGTATCGTAATTTTTTGCAGTAGTAGTAATGACGATATATTGGCTTTTTGTTAATTTTGTTCTACTTTACTAATACCATCGTCATTTTAATACCCATGCGTGTATATAATGGATGGATTGTATGAACACTACTACTACGTCAATCACTAATCCCAACTGACTGACTGAGTTGACTGAAACAAAAAAATGTATACGTTTGCGAGAGCAACTACGGGCTCTCATAATGAATCTCTCATCATTAATGATTTTTTGAGCATTTCATCATGTGTCACAGTCAAACGAAAAATAATGAATGTTGTGTCAATGTAAGTATTATAGCTCCATTTCAAAAAGGATACAAATCATAATGAAGTTTTAAGATTATAAAAACATGCATACATAATATCCAATGATTTAATGCAGTTACTGATAGGCATGGCATGTATGTGTGGTAGGGTTTTATCCTAAGATAAAAAAAGGTTTTTTTGTATCAAAATTATTTAAAGGCAAAGACTGTTTTCTTGGCTTATGATGATAACATATAATGAAGGAAGGCCAATGAGGAATATACATAAATGGACGTTGCTGCCAAAACCCATGCAATCATGAGTCAGTCAAAGCTAATATTAAATATAAAGCATAAGTAACGACGTATAGAAGGCCTACTACATGGATGGATAAATTGGTTACAAAAAACAGTTTTTGATTTGATTTGAATAGTTCGTGCTAAAAAAAATTGTTCGAATTCCGCAAGTAAATAATTTTGTCGTAAGGTCGAATCAAATTCTTTTATTTTTAAAAACTAATTTTAGCATGAAAACCTTTTACCTGACAGATAGAGGACCAAATAATAATTTTCAGTAAAATTCTTCAAAATGTCCACTGATCCTTTCAAATGTGGTTCTCATAATAATAAGTGTTTTAGAGAGTAATATAGGATATGTAAAATGAAAAATAATAATTTCTTTAATCATGGTAGCATATAAAAACACGAGGAATGACTAATATTTGAACACTCTATATGTGTGACTACACAAAGCCAACGTTTTAAAAGATAAAAACCGTGTGATGGGCCATTTACATAAAAATGAATGTTTGTACTGTGCATTTTATACAGACTAAAAAAACAACAATGTTGTTCTACCGTCTACGGCTTAATTTCCAGTACTCGTTGGTAAAAACTAATTTCCAACTTCATATTTTATGTATATTTTGCCTACTTGATTCTTCTTCTTATAATATCTCAAACTGATGGTCTTAGCAGATGCGAATGCAAATGGACAGTCTGATGACTGATGAGATTCTCGATAAAAGCCTTTCCAAGATATTTTGACAAATTTATTGTGCGAGATATAGTTATGGAAATGTTGGTACTTTTTATGACTATGAGTGTTGTAATATGATTCGGATGATGAGCTTCATCATTTTCATATGTCACACATGTATAATCTTCAAGGTGAAAGTACATGAAATAAATTTAACCTTGTATGGTTTCATTTATTCTAGGAAGTATGTGTTCACAGTTTAGTGCTCCAAGAAAAGCTTGCAGAAATATACCAATATTTGACACCTGGGTATTCAAGGACAGGATTTATAAGAAAAGCTAAATACGTATTAATTGTACAATATACAATTTATTTCGTAAATGTTGGTTATTAGTCAATCCGAATTACAGAACTGACATATAGGTAAGTATGGATTGAGCAATTACCTTTTTTGTGTAAAGAAAATTACAAACTTCAATGTCAATTAATATAACTGTTAAGTACGCTGAGTTGTATTCTATCTTGGAAACTTTCTTTATGGTATATTAGCAATGATTTAACTGGAACAGTGCATAAACTCGTTTTAGTGACAATTTTTCTTTGTTTTCTTAGCTTCCTCATAAATATACATCTATATAATACGCTACTTCCGCCTACTTCACTTCAATTCGTTCCAACAGCTAAAACGCATTTATTTGTCTATAATTACTAATTGCATATTATGTAGATCTAGATCTGTTTGATGTTCTTGATTGCAACTGGATATCACAAAAGCCTCTTTGTTCAATTTTTTTTGTAGTTCAGACAAACAAAACATTTGTTTAGCAGAATACACGACAAATGTGACTCGCATAACTCGATCATTTTTTTCCCCTTGCACACAGCAGCGACATATCACACAATAGTGCACAATTCCTATGTTGTATGAGGGTAAAATATACCACGGCCTACGGTACAAGGGAATTTTTTGTCCAAGTTCTTTGCATGCTACTGCAACGCTGATTTCATATGATTGATAAGCATGCTCAATAATGCCTATAGACATTATGTGCAAGTGTAATAATATGCGACATAATAATGGACAAGCTTAATACTTAAAAACTATTATCCCCATAGAAACTTTGAATAAAAAACAAAGATTTTTACTTACATTTATATACGGCATAGACACGGGTGAGGATGGACTTGTTCCACAAGTCAAATTGCAACACATCAAACAATTATATCCCTTTATTATCAGTGTTATGCATGTGTGTGTGTCTCAATCTCAAGAAATTCCCCAAAACACAAGGTATAAAATAGTTTCACGCGTTCTAAATAACTACAAACTGTACAAATTGCATTATCACAAATGATTCACCAAAAATGAGACAAGGCACATTTTAAAAATTGCAACGCAATGAGTTAAACGTATTTATTTATTTTTCTTCTGAAATCAAATAAGTCGCACAATCTATTGACGTATTCAAGAAGAGAAGATTAAAGAGGCGAGTAGGGCTAATGACACAAAGTTAAATGGCCAGCAAAACTAAACAATTTTCTTGGAAAGGGGAAAACTACATCACAATTTTGCTGCGAAGTCAAGAAGAAAAAGTATATAGAGCATAAGACAAGGTATTACACATGAAGAAACAGCAAAAAGACGTCTTGCATTCAGTAAATATGTGCTCTGGCTCTAGTGTGCGTGCGTGGTCTGGTCTGCAGTCTCTCTGCAATGTGCATGCAGAGTATTAAGATATTTTTGCACAGATGAGAATCAGCAGTGTCACCAAGTTAACAAAACACCTGTTTTCATTCTCCCACAGATGAGTGTTCTGACTTGCTTCAGAGCAGTGAAGCCGCCAGGTTTCGATCTCCATAATATTTAAGTAGAATCTCGTCTTGAATGATTAAATCTCTGCTTTAATACTTGTGTATGTATACTTTATGCATACTATATTTATGTAATGCTATTCAACTTCGATGAGATAACACGAGGACAACTTTTTATGCATGGAAAATGTGTGTATGTATATTAATGAATGAATGTCTATGTCCAGTTCAAAGATTCCAGACCTTTGATAGGTATACAAATTAGTTTATTTATCTTTGAAGCTAATACATTAAATAAGCAGACAGAATATATATTATGATACGTTTTATAATGGTTTTCTTCCATTAAATGTGCTGCTATACGCTATGCTATGTCAATTCATTCATACTATTCATAGGTGATCCTAATTTCCGATTAGTTGCTACATAAATCCTTGTCTACGGAGCAGAGAACAGGTTAATATCGTCGTCATAGTCATCGTCCATCGTCCAGCATGAAAGGATAACCGTGTCTCACAACTTTAGCTGCAGTTGCATGACTTCCATCATCTCCATATGTATCAGTACACAGCAGCGACCACGACCACAAAACTTGTTTGCGATGAACGTAATATAGCAATAGCAACGTTATGTGTGTAACTTGTTATTCAATATTATAATGTATTTTTTGTATTTAATTTACTTAACGTTATATCATCAATAGGTATCAAGATGATAATACAGGTATTCTTTCATGTATTTTTATGGGAATTAAATAATACATATAGATTATAATGTCATCTTTATAACAGGGTTTGTTAAGTATACCTACTACTGGTCAGTTCAAATGTCAGATATCCAAAAAATATGCGTGTACAATGTACATAATAACAGGAGTAGTGGTAGTGACATGAAAACCAAGATGCATTGCATGGCTTGAATCGAGGAAAATTCCATTGCTATTGCTAAAGATGAATATTGCTACAGTTAAATGCGTTATATTTTCGCTAAATTGCCAATTTATCATGAACAAAAAACTTATGCTGATGCTGGGCCCTAATTATAAGGTTTATGTTCCAAAGAGGATATCATCAATACATACATTATTTGATAGTGGAAGATGAACACGTAATTCATACATGCTTTTGAAATATCTTATTATTCTATATTCCAAAATAACATGCTTTTTTAATACATATTGCATCAGTAAATTCAGCTATTGATCTTTGTCTGCTTGTTGAGGAATTTTTAGAATTTGCAAGTATCATAACATGTAATTTTGCAATCTGTCTGTCTGCCGAAAATAAAAAGCTATACCGAGAAATTCGATGATAATAACGATACCTTGCTTACTTGCTGGCATGAAAAAAGACAAGGAATTACTTATAAATAATTTTCTACATCTTGTCATAATACTTATACTTAGTTATGTTTATTAAAAGAAAACACAAGTTTGTGGAACACTCAACCTTTTAAATCATGCAATTAGGCAATATAGCAATAATCAAAATCAAAGCACTCATTCTTTTTCTGACGCTTGCTTGCTGATCTAGATACCAGATTACTGAGAAATGAGATGTGTGCAATCATAAAAATCAGCTTACAAGGCAGATTTAATTTTATTGAGATATATGATGGTGTATGAAATCTTGATTTCAGGAAAAATTGATACAAAACAAACAAAGCGTCTAAAGTGGATAGCACAACCAAAAAAACCCACAGCGGATACGACAACGTGACTTATGAGAAGATTTCATTCCATTCACGACGACGGATCGTTTCCTTCCACCATGTAAACAAAATGCTGATGAAAATTTTCTCAACTTTTATTACTTTATTCATTATCCATCCATGGCCGCGCACGAAGTCAAAATGCAAACAAGAACAAGGCTATTGTCCATAAGATATCGGATGCATGCTAAACACATCTTTATTTTTAAAGTACATAAAACGGTTTCACAGATTTCTACGGTAAACAATGCAATAGACTGTTCTGGAAGATGCTTCGCTGTGAAATGAATTTTAGTCTCAAAAATATATAGAACGACGATTACCAATATTGAGTGAATGACGCATAATTTCAGTCATGGATTGGGGCTACAAAAATTGTATTTTGACTTAATATTTAAATCATCAACAGGGTCTCCATTTAAATCAAAGTTTACCTATTTATTATTCTAGAATTATCAGTTTTTAGCAAGCAATGTCTTCACTAATTGGCTGCATATACTTTGAGTCATCATGAATCAAATATTTATTTTATAACTTTATTTTTCCCAAAGTTGCTTCATAAAGACTTAATTTGTGACAAGACTGGCAAGTCAAGTTAAGTTTTCGTCAAGTAAATTTTCCAGGGCAGAACAGAGGCAAATGTTGTTTGCTCAAGAATCCTCTCAAAGTTTACTTGAAGAAAAGGGGAGTGTTTCTCAATCATCAATGAATGAAGCAATTAACTTGTTGAAAAAATTTTAATGTGTGAATTGATGAAAACATGAAAAGAGTCGCATGCGTCAGTGTCCTTTGATCTTTTCTCCCGTGTTTGGTTTTTCCTTATTTAACAGTAATAATATACATTTAAATTATTGATCATTTTGATTTTGAAACAGAGCGAATTATTTACTGGTTTCTAGCCTTGGAGCATTTAACTTGGAAAAAGGAAGGAAAATTTATCCCATACTCATTCGATAACAATATAATATCCATAAATACATCTCTGATCTCTAGCTCTCTCCCCAATTATAAGAGACCTGACAAGATGAACGAAACTCCAAAACGTTGTATTTGACTTCTGGTTGTAAATTTGATGATGATGATGAAATAACCGGAAAGACTTGGAAGACACCATAAGGATTCCATTTCTTCCTTTGTGATCATTGTTAATTGGGAGCTCACGGTAGAGTGGGTAATATTTTCATATTCTTGTTAACGCATGTAGCTTATATGTAAGTATATAGAAGACATTTATATAAACGTGACAATTGTTTTCGTGTTAAGGACATATCGTTGTCATAATATACTCAACCTGGGATTTCAGAACTGAACTTATTTCTCAATCATCATCATTCAGTAACCCCCACACACTTTATTAGGATTCTCGGAATCCTATTGAAAATGCAATGTACGTATAGTGTTCGTTGGTTCCGTTTGTCCGTCCGTCCGTCCGTCCGTTTGTCCGTCCGTATACTCTCTAACTTTTTTATTTGAAGGAATTTTTGAATTCTG
>JAQFZH010000910.1:0-26010 GCA_034695485.1 Entomobrya nivalis
TAGACATACTTTTGGCGGATGTCGGGTAGCCAATGGTGGTGGTTTTGGAGGGGTTTCCATTGTTCGGTAAATATTTAACTTAGCTGTCGGAATTTACGTCTAAACACAAGAATATTCAAAATATGGTGGGAAAAATTAAATGTAGTAATAAAATTGAAATAAATTTGAGATAATAGTAATATTGAAAAATATCCGTCATCTGCCACTATATATTGTTACACAAAGTCATACAAAGCGATGGAGCATGGCACCTAATTTTCATGCGCATTGATATTTATATAATTTTGAAGCGTCGAACAGAAAAATTGAGTAATCAGTGCCAGGCAAATAAAAATTCGAGCTTATCAATACTCTATTTAATGTAACAATATCACATATATAACACTTTTATATGGGTTTCCTCGTAAGTATTTAAACAATGATAGAATATATGGTTTTATAATGGTCTGTTAAACCTTAAAAATACACATCAAAAATAAATCGTATTTAATGTGAAATATTTTTCGATCGAAATATGATTCCCAGTTTCTTGCGAGGACAGTCAACTCTCCTTGTAAAAATGCTTCATAATTAAATTCGATTCGTAAAGGTATATTTCTTTTATTTTCAAACATGAGTCATACAAAAAGTAAATACCCTATACAATATCGGTGATATGTCTTTGAATGATGATTTTGTTTTAGGTGGATGCTGAGTGTTATTCATAGTTTAATTTTATAAATTGTGTAACTCATGCAAATACAATAACTGTTTGGTTTAACTTTTCTGACATAACAATTATTAAGTTTTTAACGATATAGTGTGCAGATGATGAATTGCAGATGGTATTAGATTAATTCTACCATTTCTTGCAAAATAAAGAATATGGTTTACCACAAGAGTAAGTCGATAATTTGTAGATATTAAAAATTATTCATTTAATTTATGCATCTCTGTATCTCTGTTTTAATACAGCTGAACGACTGAAGTAAATAGTTTATTAGTATCAACCCAGTAAATAGTTTATCAGTAATACAGTATGCTATATTAGTAACGGGACAAAACATAACTTATAAAACACATTTTACACAAACAGGAGAATATTAACCCTACATTTTTAAACAAACTAGATTACTAGTATTTTTTGTGACGGCCTTAGATATAACTAAATCTGGGAAGTATACCATTTACTATGGTATTGGTAGTACTGCAGACATCTTATGAAAAAAAATTGAAGCGAATGTATGAACAAAATATTTTTGTGTACAAATTTTGACAAATTATACATCCTAAAAGTTCAAAAAAGACCAAAGATACTATACGATTTATCAAATTTAACAAATCTTATACAAAAATTTGCTAACTTATCTAATTCCACGTATGAAATTTTGATATTATTATTTTACACGTAGAATGTTAATGTTATTGAATTATACAATAAAAATATGATCATGATATTATACGATTATGTAATTTCAGTCGATTGACAACGTCAACACAAGTATTTAATAAATTTTAAACCTAAACACTGTCCTTAAAATACGCTATAATCTAACCTTTGATCTATTAATATACACATAAATGTAGATATATATCGATACAAATGCTAAAATCTTAATTTAAGGTTTGTTTACTAGTCAGCTCTTCTATTTGCTTTGTGATTCGCGGTAAGTCGTCATGCTCTACACCAAATATGTTAAGAATTTCCTCTTTAACTTGGACATAATATAATTTGGCATCGTCATATTTTTTGCAATGCTCTAGCAGTCCAGCATATTCTGCCTTTAATCTAATAACGTTGTGATTAGTATTTACATGCCTAGCTTCTAGTACACTAATTATTTTGGTAACAGTGTAACTGCATTCCTCAAACAAATTTTGGTATCCCCAAAGTAATGCTACCTCAGACTTCACAAGTAGCGTTTTAGTGTTACTTTCCCCCTTTAGCTCAGTCAGCTTATCATACACTCTCTTCTGAAGTTTATAAGATTCGTCAAACCTTCCCAACTTTCTTTTAATAACACCCAAATTACTCTCTGAATTTAACGTTTCTGGATGATCTGGACCCAAAATTTCTCTTAATTTGTCGGTTGCTGATGTTGCCAGCTCATGAGCCTCTTCACAGTTTCCTTGAAGATGTAAGTAAAATCCTAGATTTTGTTTTACCGTATTTTGCCAAAGTTCTTGCTTGACAGCCATTTTCATAAGATGTCGCATAGTTTCTACAGCAACCTGATATCTTCCCATGTCGCCTTTAAGAACAGCAATATTTTGTAGTGTGGTAAATACTGGTTCACTATCTGTACCTAAAATTTTAGTGTACAGTTCTTGAGCTTCTTCGTACCTCTCTAACGCATCTTTATACTTTCCAAGTTCTAGACAACATATTCCAATGTTATGAAGGCTGTCCACTGTTTTAATATTTTCAGTACCCAAAACTTCTCTCCGTATCTCATAAACGTTCTCAAATATACTACAAGCTACCTCAAATTCACCCTGCTGTATATTCAGGTTTCCTATTAAATGCATTATATTTAATGTTGATGGAAACTTTTCCCCGTACATACTCTGACGTAATATCAAAAGCCGTTCGAATTCTTTTATTGCCTCCTTATATTTCCCTAGGCCATACAAAACACGGCCAATTTCTTCTCTTAAATTTACAACTTCAGTGTGATCATCTCCTAGTAAACCCACTAACCTTTCCAGGTTAGCAACACCAAATGCATGTGCCTCTTGATAACGGATGCAAGCTAGTAGCCCTTTTACAATTAGGACTGGTATGCCGGTAAACTGTGTAATTAAGTCGTCATAGTCTTTGGCATATGACCAAACTGATATGAGTTGGTCAAGATGATGTTCCATATCAGATTTTGAGCAAGTTGGGTCAAACTGAAGTATAGACAAGCCCTTAGAAATGCAATCTTTCTCGCAGCCCTTATCTTGTAAGCTTATACGTAAAACTTCTTGAACTAACTTGTGTACTCGAAGTATGGCTTGCTTGCGGTCTCCATTAACAACAGAATATTTTACAAGGAGTCGAACAGCTCCGTTTACATGTCTAATTTCAGATGAAAGTGGTGAAAATATGGATCTAGGGAAGGTGTCGGACATGTACGCTATAATGTTAATTATCTGTATGCCTAGTTTACCAAAGCGGGTGTCCGACTCAATTTTTTGCAGCGTCATTTGAACAATTTTAAACATAGTGTCATTGTAGGTACTGTGCACTCCCTGAGAGACTGATGTATTAAGTATCTCAATTTTGTGATCATCATAATCGTCTAGAAAACTCGATATGCTGTAATCGTCACTTACGTTTTCTTCATTGATATAAGCAATAGCCTCTTGAAGGGCTAGGGGAAAGCACTGCAACTTTTTAGTTAAAGTCTTAATTTCGTCTATATCAGCTGACGCAGTTAACCCCAAACCTTTTCGCACAAATTCGTTAGCTTCTTCGTCCTTGAGCTCTAGTAAATCTAATACGTTAGCTTGGTCTACCAGCAAGTTTCGGCTTCGTGATGTTAGTATAATCGAAGGGAAATTTTCATTTCCATCAATAATGTAGTCGAAAGGCAAGTAGGTACTTAGATTACCTGCATTATCTGCGTTATCAAAAACAAAAAGATTTTTTGGCCCCTTGAAATACTGATATACTTCTCTAATAATAGACTTGACGTGTTTTTCTCCTTCATTTGCATCTCTTGTCCTTATTTGAAGTTCGTCCTTGGCTAAATTTCGAAATGATTCCATAATGTACTCTGCTTCAGCATGGATCCAGATGACGCTTTCATATGACGTGTGATACGTATGGATATACTGCCGTACTAATTCCGTCTTGCCAATTCCTCCTAATCCACTAATAGACATGATTTTTGGTCTGGATGTTTCATTCATGAGAATATTAGATGGCTGGGACAAATATACTCGCATGTATTCAAGTTCTAGTGTCCGACCCGTAAAAAGTGGAGCCGGTGCTCTGAGACCAAAGTGAATAGGTTGACAGGTTTCCTTTTCTGAGGCAGTACTTTTAGTACTTAAGAGTTGGGATACATTGAACTGCAGAAGAATCTCGAGCACTCCACTTTGTTTGCTTAGTTTCAGTGCATCAATCAAATATTTGAATGCATTTTTTCGGGTTTGTAGAAGCTCGTAAAGAAGCATGGTCTTTGCAACATTGGTGGGTCTGGATTTCTGGAAATGTTTTCAATGATAATTTTTTCAAATCAAATTGTGCAAATATATACGTATTTAAAAATAATTGCTTACTTACGAGATCCTCCAAATCATTTTCTGAGAGTATATCTTTCGATCTTAAATACGACAAAAGTGTTTCATTGCATTGTGTGGTTGAGCACAATTCATACAGCCTACTAGTGATGTATTGTACTTCAGACTTTTCCATTGCAACAATTTATTATGACTGCCACAGTTAAAACCCTTGAAGTCTTACGAGAAACAGGGTTCACATAAACTGATGAGTTGATTACAAATTTAGTAGGCATGCTTTCTTTGGAGAACAGTTTTTTATATCATGGATGAATTTAATGCAGGAATCAATGTGACTAACCTTTATTGAGGTTATGTTTACTTGCATCGCATGTACTATTTGTAGTTTAAGTTATTCAAATATGGGTTTTCTCAGAAATTTATGATGATCAAACGTATAAACTATCATGAAACATGTAAGCGTTGTGCACACTGGCTTCATATTTTATGGAAATGTATGCCATGTAGTTGTCCATTTTCACTATGGTTGATATCAAACAGCAAATGAAATGTTTCTTTTAACTGTGTAAATAGTGAGGTAGTATCAAACAAATATGATTTAAGGTTTGACGTATGTACTAGGTGGTCACGTTTAGGAATGATGTGGCATGATCATATATGATTACGCAAATCTTCTTCCTTATCGCAATTATATCACTTATTCTGATAATAAAGTGGTTTTAGTTCACATCATTACGTGTAATATGCAACTGCAAAATCGTTTTATCTGAAATTTAGGTAACGCAAGTGTAGGAAATTGTGTCCCAGAAATTTTTTCGGTGTTCATATGGGTGTACTCACTACCATTCAATTTTATTTTAACTAATAAAAAACACATTCTACGTATAATTTTTTTCAGAATTTATGTGAGTAAAATGAATAATTCTAGCAATAAACGGCAAAAAGTTTGCGACGAAAATGACTTGTCCCGAATTAAAGCAGATACAAGCAGACAATGTGAAATCACACCTGGCATTTCCACAAATTACCAAAAAACATCCTCCAGTACGCTTAAGTACAATGAAAATGAAGATATACTATCCACACAAGCTTTAAAGAAGATATCGTTAACGGGGTTTGGTATTGGAGGAATATCGATAGTTCGATAGCTGAGACAAAAATTAAATCAGGTAAATCATTTCTACATTGAGATAATTGTGGTCACCGTTCTCATGTTTTACTTCTACATTACTTTTAGCACCTTTATTATATTTTAGGGACCGGGGATGTAGCCTGTAGACACCCGTACTGACCGAATGCACGTAGACCTTTTTTTAAACTACTTCATTCAAGTAACTATAATTACAAAGAGCCATGATTTCTGCCCACCAACTGCGTCCTCGATCCAAAAATATTTAAGAAGCTGCTAAAATTTACCTTTTGTAAGGTAATGTAACAATAACTATTACAATGCACACTGAATAAAATTTATAGTTGATATATATGGTTAAAGCAATTATGTTCTATTTTTTTATCTAAATAGTCCAACGGGCATATAAAAACCATGGAGATACTTAAAAATGTGAAAATCGGTAGCTAAGATAACTCTCACGCGTCAAAAACACATTGTAAGTTAAAGTTAACGAAATATCGAAACTGGTCAGGGGATATCGAATATGTCATAGAAGTTTTTTATTGTAATTATATAATAATTTAATTACCACATTCGGTAACAAATTCTTCCTTTTTCCTCTACGTAAGAAATTGTTTTAGGAATTGACATGATGGACGATCTGATTATTTGATAGGAAACTGAAAACCAAGAGGGAGTTTGCAAGTCCAATGACTCGTTATTTATTTTTATGACACAACTAACGATCAGCAGTTTGTAAATACGAAACATTGTGAAAGAAAATTATATATATAAATATATTAAATTAGTATGATTTGCTGTCATGAATAAGCATGTATAAATTTTGTACAAAATAATAACTTCACATTTTATAAAATCTTACAAGCTGATTACCTTGTATAACTTAATTTTATATTTAATTTTCTTTAAAAATATAACCCAGTGCTAAAAGCTCTACTAAAGCTTCTTCCCATATTCCTACATTATTGCAAAAATTTAAATGAGAGGTAAGCATGATGGCAATCAACTTTCAAATTTCACTGCTAAACCTTTTGACAAAAGTGTTTTTAATTTTATATAAAATGGAAGTACTTTTTCAGTCACAAATCATGTGCTTTCCTTCATTGAACTATAAACTGTCCATCATTAATAAGATGTGTAACTTGTCATGTTATTACGGTATTGGCTTTGACATTGCGTAAATCATTATGAGGTTTTAGTTCATATTGAGACTGTTAATAAGTAAAAATATTTAAATAGCTTGCTTTATGGTTGAAAATTTATCTTTATGTTGTGTAAACTAACTACGTCTAATACTGATTTACCTAACCTTATTGTTTCAACATGAAATGTGTCAGCTTTTGTAACATCTGAAAATTTATAATATCATAATGTAATTTATATAAGTGAGGTTTGTTTCCGAAGTTGAATGTTATAAAAAACAAAAAAATTGTAATCTCCTTTTTATTTATTCTCAGAAGTACATATAACACTAGTCCTCTCATCAGCTCATCAATATCTTTATTGAACTTCAACAATTAATAACGACACAAATCTATCACATGGTCAAAGTAAATAAAATATTTAGTCCATTTTAACCGGAAAATATTTTATATTCAATTTTATTAGACATAAAATTAAAACCAACTGTCACGATAATCAATATGGAGATTAACAAACATTCAAATGGACGGAATGATGAAACTTTAGAGCAAAAAATCTAATTTTAATGCCTTTTGATGTCTTAATTACAAAAAACACGTGTTTTTAAAATTGTCTCGAAATTTTTTGATCCAACTTTATATTAATACTATAATTATAAATGGCAAAATCTTAAATAAGATACAAGTCGTCAAGCTTGAAAATTATTTACTTTGTGTCAGAGTATCTATAAACGTGTGGATAACACTGTATAACTTTCTATACGATATGCAGGGTCTTAAAAAGGTTAAATTTGGTTTATACAATTTATTTATATCCTAGTGGCCCATATTCTTATGCAAAAGAACGAAATGTGTTTTTTGTTGTATTTTGCATAGTAAAATTTGGGAATTTTAAGTAAGATTATTATAATAAATTTAAACATAATAAACCCACAGTTTACCAATAAAAAATCAATATTCAAATCAATATCAGACATTTAATATGGCATATATTAATATATAAGCTATTTTTAATTATGAAAAGTTCAACATAAAATTTATTAAATTTAAGAGCATAATAATAACATTTTGATATCATAATTCACGTTTAAGGGAGAAGTACGATGACGTGTTTAATCTAATTGAATATAAACGTTTTTACGAAAATTAAATGCCATGAATGTTGACCTTTGGTAACACATGCCTTAATAGCAAATTGTACCAGCAAACAAGAAATCACTTGAACCGAATATTCACTCAAACCACACTTCATTCAAGACCAAACATGACGCCAGACAAGTTGTCCATGTCGTCAAGAGATTTCGTTTGTTAAAAGTGAGGTCAGAAATCATTAATAATTACGAGTGTGATTTGTCATCGTAATCAATACAAACACATCATTTTATGACCTACTATTAATATTCATCAGGCTTAGTCATTATTCGCCCCCACGTTTACAATATACTTATACAACCGATATTTTTACATTCAGAGTAAAATAGTTTACGATATACCACGACAATACACTTTATATTATATAAAATACGATTGACGATTTTTCGCATATTTCAACTCCACTCAAGATAACAGCATCTCTTAAATATCAAGTTATTGAATACTTTCCTCCTTGGTAAATGATTAATTTGCCCAAATGTCAAGCAAACCGCAATAGGTAGTATGTAGTGGACGTAATTCAACAAAAAATTAGCATGTCTACTTGATGACTCATACGCGTATAGACGATGTGTAGAGTATATAAACACTCCATTAGCTGAGAAGGGGGCATTCAAAAGGCAAGCTGAAGCAAAGAAACTTGTTTTTTTTTTTGAAAAATTCAACACTCTTTATTTTCAAACTGAGATTTCATTGTTCAATTTGTTATATTCTTTAAGCAACGCTACATCTCTTAAAGTAAATATGGAATTTAATTCAACCATCACTGGGCATGGAACTGAAAACATTTTGTGGAAGTTCATTGATTCCTTAAAACAGAAACTTGGAAGTAAAGAGCGAGAATTGCAAAAGTGCAATGCCGACTTACAGAATAAACAGACAGAGCTTAGCCTCGCTTCACACAAAATCGAAGATCAAAAACGTGAAATAGAAACCCTGACGACCTTAGTTTTAGAGGAAAACACAGGCGATAGTAAAAACATGGAAGAAATTAATAAACTGAGGGAACATAACAGACAGCTTATAATTGTAAAGGACACGTTCGCTGAATGTTTAACAAGGCTTGGTATCCAATTTAATTTTGAAGGGTGTGACAGAGCGGACCTAGCCAACAAATTACTTCAAAAAATCAACGAAAAAATCAGATCATATGAGAATGAGAGTCCAGGAACTCTTCAACAAGGAATCGAACCAGTGGCACAAGCAACTACATCTGCGGCAGCCAGAACTTCAACAGATGCCCAGAAAGAAGGAAGTATTTTACTGAATCAACTTGGTTCTTGTATGGCCGCCAAGTCAATGTCAAGCGCTTTGAGGCCAACCTCTTCATCATCACTTCAGCTTGCAACCAAGCAAAAGAAACAAAGAATAAACAAAAAGATAAGTACAACAAAAAAATCATTTGTGTCTAAAGGGAAAAAGTGCAGAAAAGATCCAAACTTTAACAGTTCCTATGGATATAGATGCATGTGTGGAAAGCTACTTAAGGGGGAGCAAAGTCTAATTCGTCATATTGGACAGTCAGTGAAGAACCTGCAATTTTATTGCAGCACATGCAATAAGGCATTCTCCAATAAATCCAAGCTTACTCGGCATCTTAAGAGTGTGAAATGTATCAAGGCCAAACTACTACAAAAGATGTTTGGTGTTGGGGACAACACTGTACCAACCAGTCAACCAAAATACCCAAAATTTGAATCCGGAACCTCCGGTACCACAATAAGTGAATTTTTAAAAAAGCTATTCGACCCCAACCCAAGCTCAAGTCAAGTCTTGAAGATTTAAGCAACAACATACATCATCTCCACATTGTAAGTAAAATTGTAAAGCTGTACTTGTTATAAATATATTGAGATGAACTAACATTTGATGCATTAGAATAAATATTTCTCTGTTTTCCATAGACACAGCTTTACCAAAACATCAAGGTCACCCATTGACCACATAAAACTTAAAGTAATACGGGACACTAAGTTTAGCACCCGGAAAAATCGATTACTTATACTGTATAAACGTTTCCTCAATTTCTAATATCGACTTTGTTCATCTTATCAACGTCAATAGGGAAAAGAGTAGACTTAATAAAAAGATTGAAGTTTATTGTTGTACCTTATTATCATTTATTTTAACCAATATTCATAACCGACTTTAGTAATATGTACTTATATTAAAATCATTGTCATCATCATCATATTTATTTATTGGAGATTTTAACTACATTAAAATTATAAGTAGAATGCAATAATTTTCGTTTTAGGTAAATACCTTATGATTAATAATAATAAGTAAAAAAATAACTGCTAAAAAGCAGAGTAAAATATAAGTTTTGTGCATGTAATAAAAACAAATTATAAAATTATTTAAAGGTTACATTTTACATGAATAGCAACTAAATCTCACATCCCACCAAACTTTTTTATTAATATCTGTAAAAAATGAATGTGAATATTATTTATTAATATTTGGCAGCAAAAAAAAACTAGTACTCTTTTTTTGTTGTCTATTTTGTTGCAGAAATAAAACCCATGTAATTGTATAATCAATATAGGTAATTGATATAAAAACAAGAGTAGATCAAGATTACAAAGTTTAACCAGTACGAATAAAATATGTTTAAATATTCTAGAATTTAGCTAAACTACAAAACTCAGAACGGTTTTTTCTCAAGGCCATTAGTGATTCACAATTTGTTGTGCGTCACCAAGCACCAGTCTTATGAAAATTGGTGTGAACAACATTATTCATTGTTGTGACTAATCCTCACAAGTAGTAAATATTCAAGCGTCCCTTTGTTGTCGCAGTTATTCATCAATTATCAGGCTAAGTCACTATTACACTCTTTGTATACAATATATTCATATATGCCCAGTGATTAAATTACAAACCAGCATATTTTAAGGAAGGACCGATCAAACTATGTTTACTGTAGTATAAGCGACTGGCCAGTTGTTTCATATAACTTCCGTGTTAACACGATAATAATCGATTAGAAATTATGAAATAGTTTCCTGTGTCGATTATGGCGTTTATCGTGGTAAACTCAATAAAAGGCAAAACCAACTCCTTTATCCCCTAGTTTAACTCCCAACTCAAAGCGTAGTTTAGTTGGGTCATTTTTGAAATGCCATCTCATACGTCAAAGTATGTTATTTTGAGAAGAACGTTTGGTAACGGACACCTTGAACTAAATATAACTGCCATTCCATGCAAATTTCATGTAAACGTTTGTCATTCTAGACTAAGCGAAACGTTTACTAAAATGAGTCATAGAAATAGTAAATATTTAATCATTCAGATGACCATCAGGAAAACGTTTAAATCAGAACCTAGCCAACTGCATCACGAAAATAAGCTCTTCTTAAGCTGATATCAATGTGTAAAGCTTACAAGTGGAAATACGGAAGTTGTATTTAATTTATACAAAAATGCTAATAAATTATCAGATTGATCATTTAGAAAACATGTAAACACCCAATTGTAGTTCCATCACCGGCTTAAATTTAACCGAATTCCATTATGACACTATAAAAATGATCGATGATCGTTATATCTTAAGTTATGTCAAAGTTACCATGTTGGTGGACCGACAGACAACCACTTCTTTGTACGTGTTAAAGAGCTTTGACCTACGTTGACGAACGTATTTAATTTCATCTTATCTTTTCCGCATGCAGCATATCTGAATGAGGAAAAACTCATCATTACCCGACAGTTTTCCTTTACCGTGGGTTTTTCGTAGGTATATATTTGGTGGTAATTCACCCAACCTATGCATTTTCAACTCGTTGGTTATCGCGTAGAGTAAAGCTTCACTGATTTTTTTTATTCACGGCTAAAATAATATCCCTTTTAACCTACAACTTATATCATAAGTAATATCAGCATCTTTACCCTGAAGGAAACACAAATCATAGCTACTGTTAATGTAAAAGAAGGACTTTTTGCTTTCTTTAAGTGTCAACAGTGGGTAGGGTAATGAAAAACGTGACTCGTTGTTTATTGCTGTCTCAGTTGGTACATTTGTCGTAAACTGTAGAGCATATTTAATATTTTTTTGTCTTAGGCAACAGCAATAATATTTGACGAACATGGACATTACTTCAAATACCCCAATGGAGGCTAACAGCATTCTTCAGCGACTTAAAAACGATATCAGTTTACTAGAACAAGTACACGAGGATACGAAAAGGAATTTGGACGTTTGCAATGTCGAATTACAGACCGCAAAGAATGATGTTCTAGTAGCTCGTCAACAAATGGACCGCGAGGCCACAACGCTTCGGAATTCGCTTCAGAAAGAAAAAACTGACAACGAAAGGAATTGTGAAAAGATTACTGGCTTGACGGAAGAACTGCGGGTAGCGAAAGAAGGGACAACGCAGCTACAAAAGAATATAAATGACTTGAAGGACAAGGTAGAAAATGAGCAGGTAAAATTGGCCAACGAAATTGACACCCTGAAAGAAAAAAATAAAGGGTTACGTGACGAAAAGGTTAAAATAGCCAAATATTTATCAAAGCTGGGGAACGAAGTAAATTTTCAAAGACGCAGTAATACCGACATGTTGGACAGTGCTGAGCTTGAGAACTTATTTCAGCACATTCAAGAAATAAAGAAAGCAGGGGAAATATACATTCAAAAACTTCAACATCTTATACAATTGGAGAATGTAGCGAATGAGTCTAGTATTGTGTCCAGCAATGCTTTGTCTCCTGCCATGAATGATGCATCAACAGAACGTAATACTGAGACCAATCAGGTGGGTTCTCAAGCTATTACTCGTCCTGTAGCTAGCAGTTCGATGGCATCATCATCTTCTAACCAGCATTCCATCAAGAAAAAAGAAACATCTCATGAACTGGATGCAAAATTTGATCCCAAATATGGATTTAAATGCATCTGCGGAAAAATTGTTCAGCACGAGCAAAGTTTTAAAAATCATATACGAAGATTTACTGAAAAACTAAAATTCCTTTGTGGCACATGCAACAAATCATTTCTCCACAAATCAGGGCTAACAAAACATTTTCAGAGCGAAAAATGTAAAATGGCTAAAAAGCAACAAATCAAGCTGAAAATGGAGGACAAAACGTTACGTTCATTGGCAAAAAATCCAAAACAATACGTTCAAAAATCGATCCGGCATAGGATTGGCTACCAAAGCATCCAAGCTTCACGAATTCCAGTCTCTGGAGGCAGTCAAAAGGGAAAGCTTGTATGTCATCAGGATAAATGTCATGCGAGATTTAAGGAGTTAATATCGCTGAAAATACATTTAACAGGAGTTCATCATATTCAAGATCCGTTATCAAAATGGGGAACGGCTTGTAAATCCTGTGGAAAATTTCTGGAGGACTGGAAGGCTTTAAAAAAACACCATAAAGAATCCACAGAGTGAGTAGAATTTAAACCTCTTCTTAAACCACCTCAAATATTTAGATACAAAATAAACAGGCTTGTTTCAATTTTTATTTACAGATGCACGTCAGCTTACAATGCAATGTAAGTGTGGCAACATACAGTTTGACGGTTTATTCGCGTTATTTGTACGGCAAGAAGGAAATCCATGGAACAAGACGATAACATCATGTCAATATAGATTATATTCAATATATAGCTGTCGTGAAGTTGTTTTTGTATAACAGATTTTACTACTACTATTTAGCCATACTGCACAATGTTAGTTGTAGTTCACCATTATTATATGCATATTAGTGCAATAAATCAATAAAAGTAGTTTATTTAATACAACCTAGCATAATATATATACATGTTGTTGCGTTCAAGTACATAAGCCCTGAATTGAGCATATATCGTTGCTAAATGTTATAAAGTATTTTTTTAATGTGTGATTTTATTTGAGCCATGTCTGGGTACAAGGTTGTTATTCGGTTATTGCTCTGATCTTAGGTATGAGTTGGAATTCATAACGAAACCAGCGATTTAAGTCAATTCATTAAAAAGATCATTTTATTCCTGTGTTCGTCAAAAGTATTACAAAATTATAATTTTCAAGAGTCTTTACAGTTAGTCATCATTCCTCTTATCATCTACCATATATATGTGTAATATATCATGTATCGCCAGTAATTTTCCATCAAAACCGGTATGACACACATACGAATAAATGAGATAAAGTACACAAGGTTGCGGGATTTTCCATTTATTTTACATCTGAACAAGATAAGAATTTGTAATAAAATATGAACAAGTTTTCTCCATCAATTATGGCTAATTTATACTTACGTTATTGGTTTTGTACTAAATACAATAACATTATAACAATAAAACCAGTTATCTTATATTTTTCGGTGTTATAGTATGTATAAAGTTCTCACTCCAATAAAGTTGGTAATTCATAAACCAGCTTGAAAGTATACAGGCAGAAGTTTAAACGTAGTTACCTTTTTTAGTTATAAAAAATATTAGCAATAACAGTAACGATGGAGTTTACTTTAACTACCGAGGAAAAAACTGGAAACATTTTCCAGCAACTTGTGAAAGATATCGGATCACTAAAAGAAATTCATGAAAGAAAAGAACAAGAATTGGAAAGGTGTACTCTTGAACTACAAACTTCACAGAAAAATCTAGCAGCAGCTTACCGAAAACTGGCAGTGCAAGAACATGTATCTAAAACCTTGAGGAATTTAGTCAACAAAGAGAAAGCTGACAATACCAAAAAGAACGAAGAAATAAACAAGTTGAAAGTAGATAACGAGCAGATAAATCGAGAAAATGATATATTCGCTAAATTTGTATCAGAGCTCAGCAAGGAAGTAAATTTTCAGTGGAGCCCAAACGCCGTCACGGTCGACAAATTATTAGAACACATTCAAGAAAAAGTTGGACTATGGAATAATGACCGACAAGAATTACAAAATTTTCGTAAAAGAATCGAAGCTGTAATACAAGCGACTAATTTTACATCAAGCAAAACTTCGACTAACACAGTTATTCATGAACCACAAGAATCCAGTACTGAACGAAACCAAATGATTGACCATAATTCACCCAGGTCAGCTGGAAGCAGTCCTTTGACGTCCTCATTATCATCAATGAATCGCACAGTTAAAAGAATGAAGCATGGAAAAGATCAAACGTTTAGCCCGTCCAAGTTTAATTGCTACATATGCAAGAAATCATTTCCTCAAAAATCCGGACTTGACCAGCATTCTAACAGTGCAAAATGCACGATGGCCAATTCACAGCAAAAGCGCTTTAGTGCCATGGAGCATTCATTACATATTTATCCATCTCCTTTACTGACCACATCATCGTGTCGACCAACCTTCAACACATTAGAACAAGAGAAGTCGGCTCATCTGGATTTTACTACATGTGTTACCAAGTCACATACTTTAAATACACATGAATTACTCAAGTCTGGCATTACAGTTAAACAGGAACTTGAATCAATGAAGTAAGTTAAATAAACATAATTTTTGTATAAATACGATAAACTAGGGTAAAATATTAGACAAATAATTATCACATGTGTTTTTACAGTTGTACATCAGTTGAAGCAGAAAGTACACCGTTGCGGAAAGAAAAACCCAGAAATTATGAAAAACTTATCTCTGATTTGCAAGAGAAGATATCGCATCAGGATATCTTGCTATCCTTAATATTTAAAAAAATACATTGACTTTTTCAGAGAATTGTATAATTTTTGTTTAAAAATTAATATGTATGATATATTTACTTAATGTACAACCAAATAAAAAACGTAATTATAATATTGCGTCATCATCATTTATTTTATTAAACACACATTAAAATGTAAACTACAAATAACTGGTTTTTCATGTTGTCTAATGAATAATAAACCACTAAAAAGGACCTTAATACAATCAGCTGGAACTTCTATTTAGAATGTGAGCTACTTAACAACTGGAAAATTAATATAATCCTGATGTCGAAGAACAATAATTTAGATAAGATATGCAATGACGTTGTTATGTTCGTTTCAGGTAAAGTATAAAATAATTTATTATGTTTTACACAGTTATTAATAATCTACAAATTACTCATACTGAAACCAGGAAAGTTCTCCATATATCACAATCAGTTATATTGTTTCCGGGTAAAATATGAGATTTTTTTCAACGAAGTTTTATATCATGTTAGATTTATTTCCTAATATAATGCAGTGTATACCAATTTATAAGCAAAATAACGTTAAAATATGTTGTAATTGAGGTATAAAATGAGCCAAAATCTTACTTAAGATGATGATTGGCTAAAACAATGACGAGTTTGAGTAAACAATGACGATTACTCATATTTTTTTCAGTAATCGTGTTAATTACAAACTTTAACTTTACCAGTCGTTGAGAACGTGGACAACATACTAAAGATTAGCCCAGATTAAAGTGGGTCTCAGATTGACACTTAATTTTCCCCGATATAGCCTGTGTTGTATAAGAGTGTTAGGAGAAAGAGGGGTCCAAAAAACAGTATTTATATCTCGATTTTCAAATATTTTGATACAGTAGTGGTCCATTATATTGACATGCTCGGCTTTCCACACGCTATGCCACGACATGACATGCTACACCAGTTAACCTTCTAAATAAAATTAACATAAGAAAGAATTAAGCTTATTCATCCACCATTGGACATATTTGTATTTATGTTGATATATTTCGTTGATTACTTGCTCCACAAAATCTGTGCTTTTATTTGATGTATCCCCAGTTGCGTATTAAAATGCTTTTTTAATTATCGTCGTAATGTCGAGCAAACGTTTACGTATATATAAATTATTTTTCTGTGATTTAAAATATGCAGTGACTTCTGCATGAACTTTAATAATAAAGCATGTTCTCATCATGATGAAACCGATTACCTTAACTTCAACGTACGCAATACAAAATAACTTTGTTTGTGCATACATACTTATCTATAACAAACAAACTTTGAGGCTGCATCATGTGACTCAAATTTTTCCGAGTTGATGTTATATCCCCAGAAAAACGTAAAGTCAACCTTAGCGTGTATTAACCGACAACATATTTTTACAGTTTGTATATATTCCGATCATAAATATGTATATCAATAGTTATACAAAGAATAAGGTCAAATCCAAAAGCTTATGGTTAAAAGGTGAATTGTAATATCCGTTTTATTCAGCCATAAATGAACATACTTATGCATATTTCACAAGTCTTCAGGAAAAAAGTTATGAGTTACCTGCAGCACCTACTTATCTTATCTTATGGTTTGACTTATTTATATATATCAAGTCCAGTGACCGAATATTCTACGTTGAGTAAGGTAACGTGAAACGTGACTCGCAGATTTAATAGTGCCTTCATTCTAGTGAAAATTCCGTGAAACCAAAGATTTTATACTTAACACAATAAATTTATAACAATAATATTGATTACCATGGAGTCTGCTACGAGAACCGAAAGTGAGACTAAAAAAGTTATTCGACAGCTTGAAATTCAAATCAATTCACTGAAGAAAATAGATAAGAAGATGGACCAGGATTTCAAGGCTTTAAATGTTGAACTACAGACGGCAAAGAATGACGTTCAAGTGGCTCGTGAAAAAATGGAAGAGAAAGATCGTGAAATCAAAACGCTCAAGAATGAACTTTTGGAGGAAAAGATTGAGAATGAGAAGAAAGCAGCAAAAATTAATAGTTTGACGGACGAACTACGTACCGAAAAAGATGGAACAGCGCAACAACAAAACATCATAGAAAACCTGCGTGAAGAGGTACAAAATGAACATTTAGCTTTGGTTAAAGAAATTGACGGCTTAAAAGTCGACAAGAAAAAGTTATCCGAAGAAAAAGGGAAAATAACCAAATATTTGTCCAAGCTTGGGAACGAAGTACGTTTTGAGAGAAGCGGAAATACAGACATGCTTGACAGTGGTGTGCTTCAAAGATTACTTGAACACATTCAAAAAATAATGGAAGCACAGGACCTTGCACATACAAGAAACCTTGAGAAGCTGAGAAACCAAATAGAGGAAATGGTAAATGCGAATAATTTGAGATCAAAGAGAAATTCCTCTGCTACCATAAACGATGCACCGACTGAATGTAATATAGAGCCGACTCCAGTCATTTCCCAATCTTCTTCCAATCCTGTGGCTAGTAGCTCAAAAGCATCATCATCTTCTCCAAATCAGCATTTTATAAAGCAAATAACACACAAATTGGACACATCATTTAACCCATTACTTGGATTCAAATGCGTCTGTGGTGTCATCGTTCAACACAAACAAAGTTTTAAAAACCACATCCGAAGATTTACAGAAAAACTAAAATTTCATTGTCGCACATGCAATAAAGCATTTTTGCATGAATCAGGGCTCAAAAAGCATTTCCAGAGCGCTAAATGTAAAATAGCCAAAATGCAACAAAAAAAGCCGCAAATGGAATACAAAACTTCGCTTTCCCTGGCATCACATCCAAAACAATATCTGCATAAATCCATCCGGCACAGGGTAGGATACCAAAAATCAAATACTTTAAGTCTGCCAGTCCATGGAAGCAGTCAAAAGGGAAAGCTTAAATGTCATCAGAACCAGTGTCACGCAACGTTTTTGGAGTTAATTCAACTGAAAAGACATTTAACAGGAGTTCATCATATTAAAAATCCGTTGTCCAAATGGGGCACTGCATGTAAATCCTGTGGAAAACTACTGGAGGATTGGAATGCTTTAAAACAGCACAATAAAGAGTACATAAAGTAAGTCAAATAAAAAAATACTTTTAAAACAAACTCAAATATTCAAGTACAAAATAAACAATTATGTATTTATTTTTATTTACAGATGTGCATCGGCTTACAATGCAATGTAAGTGTGTCAACGTGCAGTGAAATATTCAATTCCTGTTATTTACACATCCAGAAGGAAAATCGATAGAGCCAGGCGATAATATTATGTCAATATAAATTCTGTTCAATGTATAGCTTACATGAAGTTATTTTATTCCAACAAAACAAATTTGACTACTATTATTTGGCCATACTGAACAATGTTAGTTCTATATACATACATACATGTCACCAAAAATATATACATATAAATATTAGTTAAATAAAAAAACTATTATATTCAATACAACCTAGCATATTATTCTTACATGTTGTTGCATTTGTAGTACATATTGGTCATTTATCTTTGTCACTTTTATAAAGTCTTTTTAGAATGTGTTACTTTAATTGAGCTATGTCTGGATACAATGTTGTTATTCAGTTGTTGCTTTGATCTGAGTTATCAGTTGGAATGCATATTTGTTTTTAAGATTTGTTAACATAATGCAAATAATAAGACAACTATTTTTAAAGGAGAGTCGATATTAAATTAGATAAATTGCTTATCAATATTATTTTTTTCAGCCGAGTCAAAAAGTTTGCCTTTGGAATAATCTGCTGACTGTACTGGCGTATGAAAACCCAGACGTCGTCGAAATCATGCTTTGTACGAACAATAATTAAATAGCTTGATGTTTGCACAGCAAACCTTGAAACGATTAAGTTGCGCATTGAATGGTTTTAAACCAAGATAAATTTTATATGACAATTTTAAGGTATGAATTTTTATTCCTTTTTTAGCTAATAAGATTTTTTATAAGGTCAACTGGCCGAATAATTAAATGTGTAATTTAATAATTCCGTCAGTATTCACTGTTTTCTATGTTTAATTTTAATACGTTAAAATATATTATAAATGTGAGGGAAAAAATCACCAAATGTCTTAACTACGATGAGGAGTTGCCAACAAACTGGCGCGTTTGAATGAATTTTGACGATTTGTCACATCTTTTTAATTATCTACACTTTCGCTTTCCCAGTCTATAATAAGTTTGTCAACTTGTTGAGCACGTGTTCACGGCTTTTACATATAAAAACCATAAAACACACATTATAATGCAAATAAATGACCAAATATTTAGAATCTATGGATTTGGTTCCTATTTTAAAGAGACAATGCGTAAAATACTAATTGCTTCTTTTCACACGAAATGTGGACATTTCCCTGCAGAAGATCGCCGACTGAAACTCAATTTCATGCGATATGGCCTCTAATGTTTAAGTGTATGGACAGGAAGGGGTCCGAAAAAATAGCAATTTTACTTTCGTTACTTAATTAACGAACGGTTATACAAGTTAACTATGCAATAAACTAAGGTTTATGTTATGTTTAAAATGCTCTTAATTGCCTGACCTCAATTGCATGAAAAATGTAAACTTTGGTATTGTACCAAGCTAAGCAAATGAATTCTACAAAAAATTTAACTGAACATTCACAAAGAATTTATTCTGCATTAATGGCTCTTTTTGTCAAAATTCACTCAACATAATAAAATAATATACCGTTGAGTACAATCACTTGTTCGTAACCTCATTTACTAGGAAAAATGCTGAAGTGTTATTACATAACTGATAAAGAGATATGAAAAAATGAAAGAGTACTTCATGACTAAAAAATACACAAAATACTGAACTTTCTTCACACAACAAATAATAATTTTTATACAGAATACTGAAGGAGTATTTCACAAAAAATAGATCAAAAATACTGAAGGAGTACTTTACGAACAAATAATCATTTTATTGAAAATACTGAAGGAGTACTTTACAAATAAAGTAGGTAAACCTTTGGTAAAAAAGTGCCAGACATGTTATATGAGTAAATCCGGTTGCGCCGGAAATGACATGGTTGTCATTTTCCCCATTTAAATTTCAAGTAACCGTTAATTGACCGTTACTCAAATACTATTGAGTTTTAGACTCAAATTTGATTCCTATACTTTAGTCTATCCAGTGGTAAAAAAAGTTTGATGCCAATCGGTAGACTCGTTTGGAATATATCGTGGATACAGACAGACCGACAGACAGGCTACTTCTCCCCCTATCATCCATCGATCTTATAAAGTACCATTCTGGCACTTAATAAATATAGATACAAAAAATACTGAAGAAGTACTTTTTGACAAAATAATCTATTTTACACAAAATATTGAAGGAGTTCTTAAAGAAGAAATAATCATTTCATACAAAACACTGTAGAAGTACTTTACGAACAAATAATAAATAATTTACAAAGTCCTCAACTAGCATAAATTCTTGATAAAATGCAAAAATAAACCTGTGAAATAAAACCTCACTTTACGTAACTTCTTCATACAAAATACAAGTTCTAAACTATCACCAAGTCAGTACTGTGTTTTCAAATTTCCCCAAAATTTCAACTAAAATTGTTCATTTAAACTCAATTTAAGTTTGTAAGTAATGCCGTCTCATTATAAAGTCCTCTTGTTCCTTTGTATGATTTTGCTTTTGTTACGCAAATTGCAAGTTATATTTCTTACCTCGGAGAAAAAAAAAGATGATATAACTCATGATTTTTCAAAAGCCCCATATTTTGACTTGACGGACACCATTAACGACAAAAACATTTCCGAAATTCAGAAAGCGTTGAAATCCACATCAAACATATTCTATTCTACAGGTACCTACAATTTGTTTCCTCCTTAGCACCTAAATTAAAAACTTAATCAAATATTTTATTATGTTACTTTGAAAGATCGGCAGGTTAGTGAAATCCTTGAGTTATCTTGGATAGCTGAGTTACTAGACCATGTGGATCAAAATCGGACAATATGTCTGCTAATATCATTTAAAATGACAGCAGTTCAGAACAAAAGGGACAACCAAATTCATAATCAAGATGTGTCTGATTTCTCAACCAAACTGATGCAAAAAACTCAAATTGGAGACAAATTTCTGAAAAAATATGTATGCAAGATTGTTCTAGATTTTCAAATCTTTGATTGGTTTAATTCAATTTTCGAGGATTATACGAATTACGACGAAGAACGGAATATATCCCTTACTAAAAATGCGAAGCGAACATTGCTCAGTATTTTAGATTCTAAATCAGGGAACAACAGTGAACCCCAGATTGGAGTTCTATACAATCAAGAACAAATTGGCAGAGACAAGCTATTACTAAATCAGGAATTGTGTCATGCGGATTTCCTAATCATAAACGTTACATATTATCCCGGTTTTGGAATACCACCTAACTACAATCTTTTCGAACACGAACTGCAAAAGATTTATCTGAAAAATAAGTCCTTTTTAACAAGCCCTCACCAATGTAGTACTGAAATGAGCAAAGTTGTATCACCAAATTTCTTGTTTACTTGGGTTTCAATTAAAAAGCTCAAATTAAAGTCAGAAGACAAATTATTCTTTGACATAGACGCCACTTACTTGGATATATTCCAAACTTTCACTGCGAAATTAACTAAAGAACAAAAATTTAAGGTTGAGGTAATATCTGGTACTGTATTCAACCTCTCAAATGTTACAAAACATTGGCTTGAAGACCCCAAAATGGATAAGATGGTACCATATTTATATACCCATTCAGTGGACACTACACAATGTCAGCTGCAAGCGATGATGGAAAAAATAGCAAATCGGTTTGATTATCTCGTCGTAAATGAATGTGAGAATTCAAACTTTACCGCTCGAGTCTATTTAAAAATGAAAACTAATCAAAAAATTTACCTCTTTGCAGTAACCTGGCAGACTTTAGCACGTCTGGGTCAAATAAAGTCTCAAGAAACAAAAATCGAGTGTACGGAGCCTTGGATTAGCCGGACAAAAACTATTAACGTAATGCTATTTACAACAGTAAATTTGGAACACTCGTGGAATAAAACAGGACAGTCACTTAGGAAATTGATACCAAATGTTCACAAAATTAGAAACTTGAAACTAGACACCATTGTGTTTAAGGAAAGCGTGTTCAACGACGATAAATTTGAATATTGGAGAAACGACGAGCATGAAAAATTGCTTATGGATACTCCATTGGGTCAAGATGTACTAGATTCGGTTCATAATTGGCTTGCACTGAGTAGAACGAATAAGATAGGATGTTTGGTGGAATTTAGTAGTGATGACTTGTACCGACGGCATTATGCTTATAAGAAAATCCGGAAAGGATGTCAATTAATTTTTAAACAGGCATCCGTTTTAATAATTCAGTACGCACTTAAGCCATTGTCCAATATATCCATTAACTTTACTGAGTTTAGCGAAACAAAATATGGGACAAAGTGGTTATTGGGAGATGCTATGAATTTGATTGCGGTGCGAAAGTACTTGATGATCAAATATGTGTTTGAACGAATCATAATTAAGATTGTGACAAAACTTGGTAATACGATTGATCCTAATACATGGTCTGGAGTTGAATGTAGAAGCTATCGACATTTTGAGCTGGATTTGTTGAACAACTTGTATAGATGGGCGGATATTCGTGATTTTGAACTAATTACATAGCCTGCGTTTGATTTGAGATATCCGGTATTGGGATATTGGGAGCCACCTCAGCAGGATGATAGGCTGAACTAATTCAACTAGGTTACTTATTAGAATATTTGCCGGACTGTTTCAATTTATTTACAGCTCTGCCATTCGATAATTTTTTGCCACTAGTACAGAGTACAAAAACCAAAAAATTAATAGAAAAATTAAACAAATTATACCCATACGTTTATTAGCGGAAAATTTATTATATTAGGTTAAAGTACAAGTTCCAAGAGAAGAGGTGGGTAATTCATTCTCGAACGCGCATATGTGTAAATATCACAAATGGAATGCATACATGAACACATTTTACACTTGAATGGAAACCAAGGTTATATTATATTGCAGTACGGGGATTGTTATTCACCCAAGCACACAAAAAATGGAAAAACACTAAACATGACACACTTTAAAAATTACAAAATATTAAATTTAACCATACACTCATTGTTCTACAGTCAAAACATTCTTAAACTGCAAATATGTGAAATAGAAAATAAATAATTTTCACATAATATATTTTATTGAACATAGAATTGCTATTAACAAACAATGGAGATTTTGTGAAAGTGAAATATTGCTGCATTTGATATGAATGATAGCTTACATAAGTAAGTATAACCTTCTGCTACACAGAATTCCTTTAGGTGTTTTTAAAGCAAAAAACTGTTATATTCGTAACTTAATAAAACATAATAAATTAAATTTACAAACGCTCAGACACGTACTTAAAAACCAATACTAGCTAGCAGTGCATTCTAATTATTTTCAGAATATTTATAAAATATTGGGATGGGTTATTGTGCCGACTGCGGTTGCTACATCTTTCTCACAACTGTCGGCGGAGCTGCTCTTGTTGCTGCAAATATATATGGGATAGGTATCCATTTGGCTGTTGCTACATATTTTGTAGGTACTGCGACTGCTTTCACACTCATAGCTTTCACCAGGAGGACGCACTCGAAAATCTGGTTTACAAACCGAACCTGCAATAACTGATCTGACAAGTATTTAGATGATTAAATGATGGCAGCCAACGGTTTTTACATATTAATAAATCTTCTTTAGTATTAGCGTCATGGCTTTGTAAGGTCAAAAGTTATTTTTACATTGGTATCCTTTTATTAAGCTGCCTACTTCCTCGTTTGCACTCGTCAATTCGAGACTTCCATTTGGAAATCAACGATAAGCTCATCTCTGCCGAAAATGATGCATATGGCGCTGCAATAGCAATGACGAGAATACTCAATAGTGCCATTAGTGGACTAAGCCAGTATAGAAACGGACTTAATATTTTCCATCCCACAAATGTAGCAGTCAATGAAATAATTGCAATGAACATTCCACCTTCAAAGCAGACGATAATTAGGAATCCCGCGGGACGCATGCTTTTTACATGAACGGCATACAAAATAGCATATCTTTCCATTGCCAATGAAATATCAGACCTAGAAAGCTTTTCAATATTCTTCAGCAGATTTGCTGTGATTTGAGAACAAATAATAATAATTATGATGACTGTTCGAACTGTTCGGGCAGCTTCCATTGTACAAATTACTGCTCCAACAGCAGGTACGATTCTGAATGGAACATATAGCCATAGTGGATACTCGTCGTATTCAAAAATGCATTGAACCGGATAAGAGAATGGATCGACTCTTGTGATCAGTGGACCAGGGATATAGCAAATTGGCACCATAGCAAAGAAGATTGTAGCAGAAATGACTAGTAACCCAACTATGTCTATTTGTTTTCTCGATTCTTTTTTTCGGAATTTGTAGAGTTCCGTTTTGAGTTGATGAATGAGATCAGTGTGTTGGCTTTTTGGGACATTTGGAGCAATAAATTTGTTTCTGAGTTCAAATAATAAGTTGACGTAGTCTTTTATTTCGTTAGTGTTGTGAAGAAGACTATAATTAATACCGATGCAAAATATTCCAGGTGCGCTGACAACAATGGTAAAAAATAAACGATCGGGTGATACTGTATCCGGATGAAAGACACCTTTATAAATTATTACATAAGATGTAGAAATTGGCCAGAGAATTGCAGTTAGAAAAAGCCAGGTAAAGTAAAAATATTTTAATTGGGAATGAGTTGGTTTGCAATCGAATCGTTGGGTGGTTTTGTTAAAGTTTAAAAGAAATCGAGTATAAAGTAGTTTTTCAGTTATGAGTTGATTTAGTTCCAAAGCCTTCATACAAAGGGAACTCATTGTTTAAATATTAATGATTAAACGTTTATTCAATTTTAAGATTTTGATTAAAAACCTGATAAATTGGTTGTTGAATAAAAAGAGAGGAATATTTTAGAAGCTAATCAGGAAATTTCGGTGACAAAAAAATTAAAGTGTTTGATGCAGATACGAATGTTTTTAGGTTGGACTTTTAACTTAGTATTTTGACGACTTCAGATACACAACAGAACAATAGGACTAAAAAGGTTTTTTGTAAGACAAGACATTGCCCAAAACCTTTAATAGTAAGCATGCCACACACACACCAATTAAATTTTAATAGACAAAAAAAACCTAACTTCCGCTTAATTTCGAAAACAACAAACCATTTAAGATTATAAATAAATTGTTAGATTGCATGCACGTACTCAATATGCAATAACGAAATATGTCATCAAAACCTATTTTCATATAAGGGGTAGAATAAACTACAGACATTACTTACTAATTGTACATAATATAATAGTAAAAACAGAAAATATTACAATATACATCAAAAGAAAATTGCAGTTCGAATTTCCAAAAAAAACAATTATAGTTGCTAGATTAAAGTTCAGAGAAACTGTTTTAGTAGGCCACTTGTAACCGTAGAATTATTCAACTATCAGCGATTAAAATCAAGAGCTATCTGAGAGCATCTGATTATGGCAGACGTAATCACTACGTCATTTAACAAACATGAAACCGACCAATAATTTTGCCAGTACGCTTGTAGTGTTTTTATGGCGCGTGTGAACTTTATACGACGGTTATGACGTTTAAGCAAAAAAATCAATTTAAAA
>JAQFZH010000911.1:0-25997 GCA_034695485.1 Entomobrya nivalis
GAGATTGGATGTTTGAAATTATGTCTTTTGGTTACTATGTACGATATGTTAAAAGTTGGCTAATAGATCAACGAAATGCTATCTCTGTTGTCTCCTAAAAGTACTGTAACAAAAGTATCAATACTATTTTTACTATGTATTTCTACCTATATAATTATTATGACTAACTGTTAAATAGAAATTTGTGGATATATTAATCATGTTACATAATGGAAATCAGGTTTTTGACTATGAAAGATAGAAAAGCAATCCAATCAATCAGAACTACGTGCTGAGTCACCTTAGAAAGTTAAGAAAAAATTCTACTGGTCCTATTTATACCTAAAAAAAATTGTGATGAGTCACAAGCAAAGGTGAGATAAGGTATTGGGATTTTATAACCAAAAGATATCATTAAATAGTATACACAGCTTTCTTCCTCTCACGGAATTCTGCCTGATAAATCTGTATTCAATTTTTGTTCGTTTGGACTTTTCTACAATGCAAAATTGAAAGCATACAATATGTTTTACAATTCATATTTGTAGAACCCAATTGAAATTTGTATGGTTTCTTCTTCGTATTGTCGACAAAGGTTAACAGCTTTATTAATTTTGAGTAGCGTAAACTGATGGGGAGAAATTTAATCAGCGGACTATATCTGACCAAGCTCACATGTCATTTAGCTGGATTCCCGACGCGTGTCAATAGGTCGCTGGTAAATTTTGTTACACTGCTCCCGTTTTTCTAACACCTCTTACTGTACATCGTACATTATGAAACGCTATAAGACAACGGTTACAATAGAATATATGTACTTACGCACTCATAAGGTTTATTTAATAATTTTAGTCACACTTTCAAAAAGGTCACTATATTGAAATAAGCCACCGGCCACCTAAAGCAAATGAAATAGATTTTTTTTAAATAAAATGGAAGCCATGATAAACTGATTAACAAATTTGGCAAAAAATCTGCTACCCATCCTTTCATTTTTTGTTGCGGTGGTGCAAAATATCATATTTCTGACTTTTTCTTTCTGCATTTACTCCCTTTCATAACTGTATGTTTTGCTATATACCAGCCAGTGGAGTTAAGGTTTCATAGGACTATATCTGTAAACATTTATATTTCATCATTGGTAGACATAATACGATGAAATGATTGTATTACCCGACGTCATGAACAACTCATTATGCTTGAATTATAGATCTAACTTCATGACTATGAACATTCCTTAATACTAAGAACGTCAAAATTTCTACGATCAACTATATTTAAATGTTCTCACATTTTCCATGTTCGTATATCAATCTTGAGAATTTCTAGGGCAACAGACTTTTGTGTAGACATTAAATCTGTAGTCAATAAAACTCCATAATTTTACCTGCAAGCTGAGGTATACGGCTGAAGTCTCGTTAACTTTGAAAAATATGTGTAGCTGTCAATATCGAATATGTAAGTGTAACCGCTCAATATTTTGATAGATGGGTCTCGTTACATGCGAGATGATTTGTTTTGGTATTTCAAGTAAATATTACATCCTGAATGAGATCCGTATAAAATGAAGGTACAATGCAACCTTGATAAAAACGCATACACGATATTGGAGCTGATGTTTAGTTTTAAGTTTCTCAGAGGATTCCCAGGCTTTAGTATTTAATCAATCGAATATCTTCATTTAACTTAATCGTATTTTTAAGAAAACAACTGAGTTTAAAATTAAAACAGATAATTTTCTGATTCATGGATATATACTTTAACCAAACCTAAGTATAAATTTGTATGAAATGATAGTGTATTCTGGTTATATCTTCTTTTAAATAAATGGCGTTTACCCACAGTATAACCAGCATTGTAGCGAAAGCTCGCTTTAACAGTTCAATAGCGATGTGTCGTAGATCCAAACATTTTATCATTGATCTCTAGTATAGAATTATTGATGGTTATGGAAGTTTTTCTGTAAATTTTTATGGTTACACAGTCTCGCATTCTATAAAAAGGAAATTAGGTAAAATTAGTATGTGTTACATTGGAATTGGACGATTACTTTGTGGGCATTAGAGTTTCAGTCGTACAATTTGAATTCCCATGCTGCTTTTCAAGCTCAAGTTAGACAGGTAAAAATTGGATTTTAAAGATGGACTAAAATATTAATTATCTCGTAAGCCCTCTTCTTAAAATTATAACGCTAGTAAAATATCGAAACAAAAAATTGCGCAAGGGGCAGTGGAATTTTATGTACTAATGCTAGAAACAACCTGGTTAAGATTTCATCAGTTTATAGTTACCCATTTTTCATGTGTAGCTTCTTGCGCCATCTTTTTTTTAAAAAGGTAAGGCTTTCCTTTAACTTAAGTTCTGGTGAGGGCTCAACCAACATCGTGTAGTTTTTTTTGTAATAATTCAATGTAATTTTTCAATAGAAATTGTAATTCAAACAACTTTGCATTAAGCTAAGAGATTTTGGAGATTTAATAGCAAAAGCTTCAACGAAAATTCTTTATAAAACGTTTGGATTTTGTTTCCATCAATTTATACAGGTGAGTATTTTTTACTTCTAGTACGTGCAAAACAGATTTATTAATGTTGATAATGATATGATATATCTGTGCATCTCGAGTTGTCTTTGTCTTGAAAATATAAGAAGAAAAAATGTTGACTCACACGATCGCAGTGAATAGGTTTGCTTAAATACCAATTCATTCATTAGGTTTTTATTGCAACAAAAAATTTGGTTACATGATTTTCATTTTTATGTTGTCAGAATAACTAACGCCCAAGCCGAAGAATGGTTTGAGTTAAATTTGTGGTTTTATTTGTAATCATACGACGATTTAAAGGTGAAATATTAGATTTACTGAATGTAACGTAAGCTCTTTTAAAATATCAGTGGACAAAACGTGAATGTTTTTGTATTCTACAAAATTTCTTATTCATCAAGCTATGTTAGGGTTTTTAACAAACATTGTTGCATACCATTTCGAGCTCAGCCTTTTATCTGGTGGTTAGGTTGGAGAGAAAAGAAAGTGCGCTGCCTACCGTCAACACTAGCTGAAGTAAAAAGCATGACAAACTTTGCTTTCTCTCCTTCTCCCTGCACTGCAGTCAGTTTGACAAGTCGTGGTCACCTTTTTCATTTGGGATTAAAACACTACTCATTCAATTGATCACATCACAATATTTATTGTATTGCTATATTCATTTCATACCTGCTATTAGTTCAATTACACATTCCTCGTGTATAAAACACATGAAAGGAGCACTTTGTTGGGATCTAGTTCAAGTGCAAAACAGTTTGTCTTTCCCCGGTACAGAAACAGCGGTTACTAGCAAGTTTATTGCATAACCACACCTAATTGAACTCTAATCTTTTTGTAGTTAATAAAATCTCATTGTCGTGTTCATAATGGACAGTGGCATAAATGTGATCGTCAACGTAAAGCAACCCTTACATTACTCAAGCTGAGATTTTGAATTTGTTGACATACATGCTCGATTTAATAGATTAATTTAAGAGACATATTCGAAAATGTTTAACTTAAATACACGCAGTCACACAATTCATAGTTTTCACTGAATTAAAAGCTCTATGCAATCCTTTACTGAAATGGTTACCTTGGCTATTAAGGAACAATGAAAATTATATCATTTACTGGTATTGTCTAGTGGAAAAGCACTTTTTCTATCATTTTATTAAGTTAATTTCGCAATTCATTCAAGTTATTTATTTCACAACTCGAAAATATTTGTTTTGTTTTCCACCCAACCGCTTGGT
This sequence comes from Entomobrya nivalis, assembly GCA_034695485.1. Classification (NCBI taxonomy): domain Eukaryota; kingdom Metazoa; phylum Arthropoda; class Collembola; order Entomobryomorpha; family Entomobryidae; genus Entomobrya; species Entomobrya nivalis. The sequence goes on from JAQFZH010000911.1 coordinate 3,758, forward strand.
TTGCTCTTGAATTGCTTTCAGCGCATGGAGCCTCCCATGACCAAAATAAATGTTCGGAATTTTATCCTTGGAACTCTCGTTACAGTATCGATGCTCCGAATATTTATTGAGAAGCACATTCCTTTCCGCAGTGGAGGTAATAATATCATATGCCTGTTCATATGTCATTTTTGGATCTCTTACAAGAAGTAATGCAATCACCCCAGCGACATGGGGACAAGCCATGGACGTACCATCCAGTATTTTATACTTAGCGTCTGAAGCATCCGACGCAGAGAGGATGTCTAAACCCGGGGCAATTATATCAGGTTTTATACCACCATCTGCAGCCGGTCCCACAGAACTTTGATAAAAATGCCAATCATTCAAATCGCTAGCCCCAACGCCAATAACCCACTGTATATAAAAAAATTACTTCAGTATTCCATAAAAATTGAGTTAATTTAAAATAATATCAATATACCGGTAGGTCTCCTGGTGCGGTTGTCTTTCGACATCTAATACCATTGTTACCTATAGCAAACACTGGTATTATTCCCTGCGCCCTCCAGGCCAAAATTTGGTCATTGAAAAAAGTAACTCCATGAGCAGTAACCCAAGAATTGCTAATCACACGAGGAGCCCTTGAGCAGTCTGGATTAGAGCCATCCGGCAATGTCGGACAGCTCATAAACTGCATACAGTCTAAAAGAGCTTGACCTGGACATGCGGTTGCATTACATGACAAACAAGTCATCCACTTTACACCTGGTGCTACTCCAATTCCTTTACTTCCCGCGAGGATCCCCAATGTATGTGTCCCATGCAAATTTAATGAAATGGGCTGTGGTGATTTCCCCAACGGGTCAAACCAACCGTATTTTGATCCAATAAAGTTATCTCTGAGTGCTTCGTGTGTGTGACGAACTCCAGTATCGATAGTACCCACGACAACTCCTTCGCCCGTATTTCCTCCTAACTCTTCCCATGCTTTCAGCACTTCGATTTGTGTTAGGCCCCAATTTTTCACATCTTCTTCAGTTCGCACCATTGCTCTAGGGCGCTCTTTATCATTAAATGGTTCGTCGTTGCCTCCAACCCTTGGAATTATTCCGTCAACCTCCATCTTGATCTGCTTAACATCTGGGTCAGTGGCAATTGTCTGGATGAGATTTGAATTGGCTTGCTCAATAAATATTACGTTGCAGCTCCAATATTTCTTATAGGATTTAAAGTTTCCTGAATCCCGGGGCTGCGTGGATAAAATGTCGAGGACGCCTTTTTGGGCGGTATCCGCATTTGACAAAAGAGCATCCACAACGGCCTGATTACGTTTTGCCCAGTCTCCACTGCTAGAACGTATAGTAGCAGTACGATCCAAAGCTGGTTTGATGCCTTGAACAAAGGAAATTACAATGTTAACATTTTGACCATTTGTTAGGAATTTGCTTACTTCCGGATCAATTTTTGAGGGGCTTGACTCTACAGTCATTTGAACTATTAAAAATAAGAAACCAAAGACTTTTTCAACCCACATAATGAATGTGTAAATGATATCTAGAATATTGCATTGACTCAAAAACCCACAATCTCACAGTTCTGCTGATGCAAAAATATCTTTAGACGTTGATATTGAACAAGAGATCATAAATTTATTACACTCGTCCTTGAAAACATCCGAGACTACTAAAACATAATGTTGCATTGTTAGTTTTGGGTTGTTTTAGGGGTATGTATATGGCCACTAAATATATACTACAGACTATGATGGTGTTCTCCTTCCCACCTAGGTCAGATAATACGCATAAGACTAATTCGTGTTAGTTTACTAGCATAAAACCTGCTCATATATACTTTTCCATAATTTTTGTGGACACACAATACAACAATGTGCAGCATGTAGGTGTGGGTTGTGGATGTGTGTTGTGGATGTGGGTTGGAGTGTTTCCGGTGTTTTCTAAAATCCTTTCAAAATATTTTTAAACCGCTTAACATAATCTTTCAGGCTTGACAGTCCCAAAAATTAAATAAATTCCGAATTTCCCACTTCACTTCCCATTTACTATAATTTCCCACTATTTCCCACATGGGTATCATTTTGCTTATTTCAAGTGGGAAATAGAGAATGCTGATCATACCGATTAATGACATTCGGATTCGAATCGATTGAAGTATCAAAATTTGGGTAGTGACACTGACGGCTGGTTGCCTTTGAAATAAAATAACTCTCATTTGAATGGCATAAGGAAAATAGTCCTCAAACTGCTTTGTCGTATCTCTCTCCGAATCAACGCGAAAGTATTTAAAGCCCTTTGCCTACAACTAGCTTTACAAATGTGGAAAATTGAAGTCTTATTGGCTTTCATAAGCCCGATGAAATTGAAAATTATTTGAGATTTGCACGATATCGAACGGTTGGAGGACACCGAAGGATTAATTGAAGGTTAATTGGGTGTATCGATAATTTAGTATGCGCCTCAAATTGACTCTTCCTATCAATTGCAAATTATGCAAAACGTAATTTATGCGATTAAATTTGCATGTGTATGAGACTATACGAATTATAAAATTCCCTGAATTAACCGAACACTTAAATTTCATAAGATGTAATAAACATGATCGTATTAACAACCTCAAAACTAAATGTCTATCATTTAGACTAAAGTGTGCTTTGTATATATATATTAAATAACATTAGGATTTTTAATTTATGATTAACGGCGAAAACTTAATATGTATGGGAATAAATGAATGAAAATAATTATACCGTGCTTTAATAACAATTATTGTTTCTTAAAAGCTACAGAAATGTTTCTTACAAACTTACATAAATGAGACAGTCGACAACATCAATATTTATGCTTCGTTTAAAAAAATGTAATTATATGCATTGAAACTTCATGCAGTACAAGTTAATATTTACTTTGTGCTGCCCGTTTAAAGAGACTTACTTGCTCGTTGATCCATTTCACATAAAACGCCACTTTAGTGAATCCTCCAGGATATTCGGATTGGCCACAAGATGCTAAATTGTTTAATTATTAGAAAACTTCAATTGCCTTGACCACGTTTTCGTGGTAAATCTTTCATTTTCAATTATTGTACTCACGGTCTCCAAAAGAAACAATGCCTGCCAAGTAGCCCCCTTTTTTACTTGTGGCAGGGCCGCCACTGTCACCATTACAAGCAGACTTTTCCCCATCGTCTACTCCTGCACATAAAATATCATCGCCAATTTCAAATGGAAGACACGGATGGTTTGTCCACTTGTTTAGACATACATCATGGCTTACTACGGGTATTTCAACGTAGTGAAGAATGTCTGGAATGTCACCTCCACTGTATAAAGTTCCCCAACCAGAAACAGTCAACATTCCGTCAGTTTCTTGATTATAATCTGGTAAGTCAATCACGTCAACGCTGTCGTCTATCTCAAAAGGTTCGTCTAGAAATAGCAGGGCGATATCATTAAAGGTTGCTTTGGTGTTAAACACTCCATATTCTTCATGAATAACTATCTTCTTTATTTTCCTGGTTTGTCCGTGACCTGAGGTATCAGCAATATTGACGTCCCCACCCACCAATAAGTAGGACTCAGGGTGAAAGCGACTGTCGACACAATGCGCAGCAGTGATTGCTAGAAAAATGTCATTTACTTGAACTAGTGATGCTCCACAATAATGATCACCATTTCGGCGAAGGCTGAGTTGGTATCGAAATTGCCCAGTGCTAGCAGGAAATCCTCCAACGATTTTCCCTGGGAAGTTAACCCCTCTTTGTAATATAGGAACCCTCATGGAGCCTTAAAACGAAAACAAATTTATAAACATAAAATTTTCGTAGTGTTAAGAAAAGCCGTGTAGTTTTCTTGGTATAGTATCTACATGTAAGGTTAATAGTGGTTACCAGATTTAAGGGAAGTTATAATTTGGGAATGCACACAGGTTCCCCAAATGTCATGGGTTAAAACAAGAAACAATGCTGTTATGAAGTTCATGGCAAAGGTGTTCTTTATAGGCCTCCAAAAACCAAACTGTCAATATTACCGCAAAGAATTAAGGATTGTGATAGATGATAAGATAAGTTTTAGAATACTAGTTGATTGGAAATCGAGTCGCTTTATATACGAAACAGTGTTCCAACCAACATTCATCACTGTCGGGGTTTCAGGTCTAAAAATAGTTTTTATGGATTTAGTATTGACAACTTGAGTTGAACACTTGTAGAAAAATCTGCAGTTTTATTTCCCCTTCAAAGTTTATAATTTCAGATGCAAATTTGACATTGTTTATACAACAGAAATGAACTTCACTTGTACTATGTAGAACCTTGTAACAAATCTTTATGACTTTAACCAGCTTTGAAAGTTGTAAAATTTTCATTACAACCTTCATCATTCAAATCAGTGAATTAATGTGTCTATTTAAAAAACATTTATGTCATATTGGGCAACTGTTGCATTCATTATAAGTTTAAAGTACGTCTTAATGAGTTTTAGCTTCCGTGTTAGCATTTTTATTCCGTATTTTTTCGAAGAAAATGGTGCAAATATGAAATATGATAATAGTGATACTCTTTATACCTTATGATATGAGAATTGAACCTATGCTATACCAAGGGTATTTTTTAGTATTTATTATCCAAACATGGTAAAGAAACAAAGAAAAATATGAAGCTTTTGTCTGTGTGTTTGTTCTTATTGATAAACTTGCCAGCAATAAAATTATTTTTAGAGCAGTCCATTTTAGCTTAAGTGAATACATTCCAGTAGTTTTCAGAAAGTCTTTAAAAAAAATTATTAATACTTCTTATGCGGAAGCTTTCATTAAACAAACCGACAATAAAAACTAATGCTTACCAAAAAAGGACTAGAATGTACGCGTTAACATTGAATATTATACAAGAACTAAGTAGCTTAGAATATCACTTCTTCAATTCTGTCTTCATTTCCCCTGTAAACTTTTTGTCAAACAGGGAGATACCTTACATATAATTAATATTGTGCTAACAATGTACTGGAATATGTTTGCATTAATTATCAGAGTCGGAACGAAATTATATGAATAATGAAACAAACTTATCTAAAAGTATAACGTCAACCGCATCTTCTCAACCATCATTTCGATCCAAATTCGAGCTTTTTACAACACCAGTGACCTCACCTCGAAGATCATATAACATTTGATTTATAAATTCATTTCGTATGCATTCAACATTCCAAAAATACACCAGGTACACACAATTGTGTTTGCAATTTCTACAATTCAACAGAAATTCTCCAATTACGAAAGATATCGTAAAGTAAACACTTTGCTATAAAAATACTGTTTTCAAACTAAAATTTGTTCAAGTTCATTTTTTCATAAAAGAATGAGAATACAATACGTTTTCAATTTCTTAAACCTTATCGCTCACAGTATAATAAAAAGTTTACAGTCAAGTTTGTATTGAAGAGCACCATTGCCCACGGCTGTAGAGCCAAGGTGAGCTTTAATCCGTCCAAATAAAATCGTACTGCTTCCTATTCAAGAAAATAATAAATACAATGGTTGACTTATTTTTTTAAATGTTTTTGTCCTAACCAAAAAAAATTTGCACATTTTTCGGAAAATTTTAAAGTATAAATTGTGCACATTTGAGAATATGTCTGAGTAATTTCAGGCACAGAAATACCACTGTAACCATCATCACTGTTTTGGAGACACGAGTCTCGGGAAGTCTGGATTTGTAGTTGACGTGTGTGTTCTTGACATTATGAATTTCATATTTTTTTTCATTATGCTTCGATACTACTTCCAAACATTTGTATGTAAGCGATACGAATATACATAACTTTCAGCACATCTTTTCTCCGTTTTAAAAATTTGCCCAAACTTATTTTCCTAACTTTCTCTTCTCCAACAAAACTTTCCAGTCTAAAGGATAACGAATTGACAGGGGTACATTTTGTCCCATTCTCACAAAGCTTTATTGCAATTGTAACATTGAAAAGTGCCACAACAAATGGAATCACAAGTGTAAATAAGCTGTCCAAGTAATATGCTCTCTCGAAAATCTTGTGGTTTTTATATGGCACAATATAGATCCGGCTGTGTTCTGCATAAATTTCAACCTCTGTCACTCCTGCTATGCACCAGACAAACAAAGAAGCCACCAAGCGGTTGATACTATTCCAAAAATAACTTTTCTCGCATTTGATACAGTACCAACTGGAAATTTTCTCAAGGGAAAGTAAATAGCAGTGTATCTTTCCGCTGAAAATGCCACTGTGAGATACACCATTACAAAACACGTCACCCGTCCAAGATACACGACTAGAGGACAAGTGAGAACTGACATTATCATGCCATTATTCAGGGACCCCAGCGAAATGGCAAAAAAAAACCTTTTTTTCGATATTCAGGATCCAACAGAAATATCAAAATTGAGAGTGATTTTCACATCGCCCCAAATATAAGAAGAAGTGGGCTTTAGTTCCTGTAAACCAAAAGGCCATAGTCAAGAGTCCTAGAAAACCATAAAAATAATTTTATTAGTTAACCTTTCATGGTCAAATTTATTATTCGTAAGCAAATTTTTGAGAATGATCTGAAGTTTTCTCCATTCCGATTCGTTTGATAAGATTGTTTTGGTGTGTATGCATTTCCTTCAATTAATAAAGATCCCTTTTATTTTTCGCTGAAAAGCTATATTCAGCGAGTTTTATTATTCGGAGAACGCTAACCTACGACAAACTTTCCACGCCTCTTACTTCCACGCTGTCTAGTAGTCAACTGAGCAAAAATGTAGAATGGATCTCACTTATTAAGTTCACTGCCAAAACTATGCCCTTCGCTTTCCTTTCACTCAAAGACTATGCAAATTAATACCACGTAATAATGTGGTTGCGCACACACGCTTCAGATGATAGACCCAGATAGGATGTTTCAAAAGCTCTCTCCCAGAAAATCCTATTTCACGAAGTCTCTTTTTGTGTAAATATTATTATTCAAGTGCGTACTTTCAGTTTGAATCCCATCTCATCCAGCTTTGTTTAATAACATTTGAGGTTCCCGTAATGCGGATTAAAATATGCGAGTCTAGCGTATCTACACTTCTGTAAGAATTTTTAATTGCAATGCTAATGGGAACCATTAGGTTAACGAATATCAATTAAAATTTAACTAAACAAGCTCGCAACGCTATGATTTGGATCTGATCATAATATACTTTTGCAACCTACTAGTAATTTGTAAGCTAAACTTTTACCGGCTGTCGAAATTAAAGTAATCTGTGAACCTATATCTAGTGAACAACTGAAACAAAAAGGAACAACGTACATACTCAAGTGTAATTCGAAATGGCTCTTTGATGTTTCGATGTGCATGCATCAAAGGATTGCGCATATGCATAAATAACGCATTTGTCGTCTGAGCACTAATTTAAAAGAAGGTTAGGCAATGCCACACTAGAAACCAAATATTGTGCAAACATTTCTTGGGCAAAGTATGGATGACGACACTACTACACAATTTGTGCATCACCAAAGCAATTACACGATTAAACTCTTTGTGACGCAGATTGTGGAAAACATTTCCAAGAATAAAGCTTTTTCAGGGGAAAGTTGCATTAAATATTAAAGTAATGGTTGTGCTCGAAACAGTAATGCCTTTTTCCTTTAAAGTGGTCGCCATCGCTCACTACGTTCTATGTCATAGACAACCTTGCTGTTAACCCTTCTCCATTGTATGCGTAAATATTATTGTTTTTATGCGTAAGTATTATTAAACAAAATTGTTTAGGATAATATTTGTTTGTATAATTGTTTTTAGATGGAAAAGAAATTTTCAAAGGCTTCCTAATGAGCAATCAATGCAACAAATGTTGCGTAAAAAGGTCGTATCGATTACCAGTCAGTCACTCTAGACTCGTTTTGCTGATGTATGATACACGATTGATTTGTAGCCACAAATGTGCATTCCGACACTCTTATTTTGTAAGCTTTTAGTCGCGCGCGTAAGACAATTATTTTTTGGCGTTTACGTCATTGAACACTTGTCAAGGAAAACCACATTTTAGACCAATTTCGAGTATTTTATTGGAGATTGGAGCTTCGGCATTGGTTTGACATTAATCTCACCTTAACATAGACAGTCGTTAAAGCACGTAGCATCAACTTGTCACGTACATTCTCCTCCCTGTCGTTGAATCCATGATATCTAATTGACAAAACTTCCAAAGCTGCACACAACATTTATACAAAAGTTGGGTTTGTCAAATATAATAAATATTTTGGTTAACCGGTATAGTTTGAAAGAAATATTTTTTATTTCGCATTACTATCAAAATATAACAAGGAATTAAACTAACGATAAGTCTTAAAATGTAGACGATTTTAAACCCGACAATTTCTGAACCCATAAGCAATAAAAATTCTTGTCTATATTTATTTTGGCCTTGAGGATACTCTTCGACTCTTGACTTGTTTCCGACAATCCACCACAGCATCCCAACTTAAGAATTTGTTACTTTAGATATCAGACATGTACATAAAATGTGCCCGTTTAAAATGTAATACAAAATGTAGCGGTACCGAGAAAAAGACTAGTTTATAAAATGTGTCAATCTAGCTTATTTCCTCAAGTCTTGTATTGACCAAACACGTAGCAATTTTCACAAGTCTTCTTTCATGTTACTTGAGTAGCTGCTGACTTGACTAAAATTAAAAGGTTAAATAGAACTGTAAGCTGTCTAACCTTTCATTCACTCAAAATCAAACTGACATGAGCTCTGTTTTACAAAATCACAATTATAATTCCATTTGCTTTAAGTATTCAAAAAATACTCAATTATGCCTTTCATACACAATTTTATTAAAAGTCGGTATTTAATATTAAATATATTAAAATCTTACAACTTCACATTAAACTACATAGAATAAAAAGATTCATCCAGGTGCTTGCATTCAAACGACTGCTCATGACATAAAGAAAGCACACAACAATAATACATGGACTTATTTTTCGTAAAATAAACAAAAAACCAAATTTTAGAAAATATTATAAATTTGACTCTTTCTTGAACATGTGGTTCTATTAAGCAATAAACACGTATTGTGTGTATTTAAGTTATATTTGTGAGACAAAGAATCCAATAAACATTAATTTTGAGATATTGATGCATGAATAAGAAACATGTATACTCTGTGTTTATACCAGAAAGTAAATCAATCAGATACTCACCTAATTTGTAAAATTGATACATATGACGAAAGATTAATGATACTGTTAAAAGTTAATGATGTCGTAAGACTTACACTACATTATAACTACTGAAGTGTGGAAGCCCAAAAATTTAATGATTTTGTAACTCAATAAAGTTGTAAGAAACGATGGTACAATATATTCACTTATATTACCCCTTGAAAATCACTCATAATAACTTAGAGCTTAAATAAATATATTTTATCCTTACGTAAACACTCTTTGTGTATTTCTCCTTGCAATTTTCATAACTCTAAGTTGATAAAGGAATTCTGTTTTTGAGTGCTATGCTATCAAATTGTAGGAAACTTGTAGTAAATTTTTTAAACCAAAACTTATTTTTCACAAAAGAGCCTATAAATAAAACGTTCCACCATACTCCGTAACGAGTTTCGAAAGCCCTTGCCACTCATACAGTATAATGAAAAGTTGACTGCAAAGTTTGTGTTGAACATCATCATTGCCCACGGCTGAAAAGCTAGTGTAATTTTTATCCCATCCGTATTAGCTCCAGTTTTTTGCTATTAAGAAAAGTTAGGAAACAAAATTTGTAACTGTATTACATGCTAAAAAGATTTTAATTATTGATTAATTATCCACACAAGTATATTTTATACCTGTATAAACTGTGCACATCGGAGAACATGCAGGGGTATGTTAAGAAACAAAAATGTCACCGAAACTAACAGCAGTGTTTTGGTGACCCGAGTCTCAGAGAGTCTTAAAATGTATGAACTTCTATATCCATTCACGTCATACCTCGTAGTCACTTCAGTAAATGCTATCGGTATGTAAACCACTTGAAGTACATCCCTTCCTCGCTGATTCACTTTTGGTAAAATTATTTTACGGCTGTCTTTTAACTCAATCAAACTTTCAAGTCGAATAGACACTCCGTTCGTTGTCCTGCGATCTGTAGTCTTCTGATAAAGCTTTGTCGCAATTTTGGTATTGAAAAATGATATCACAAAAAATGGAATTATAAATGTGAATAAAGTGTCGAGATAGTTAGCCTTTTCGGAAATTCGATGATATCGATAAGGCACTGCACAAATATAGCTAATTCCTCCACTCTCTTGAACCTCCGCTACTTCTGCTATAAACCAAACATACGAAAAGCTGACCAGAGCTATAGTCAATATTCCCAAAATAACTTTCCTTGCTTTTGATGTCGTACACAGTTGATTTTTTCTCAAGGGAAAGTAAATGGCAATGTAGCGTTCCGCTGAAAATGCCACTGTGAGATACACCGTTACAAAACACGTCACCTGTCCAAGATACATGACAAGAGGACAAGTGAAAGGTGATGTTATCACACCATTATTCAACGATCCCAACCAAACAGCAAATAAATTTATTAGAAATCCGGTGTCACTTATTGCAATTGCTGTTAAATAATAGGATGACGATTTTCTTCGGTATTTTGGGTCCAATATAAATACCAAAAGTGACAGTGAGTTTCCAACCACTCCAAACACGAAGAGAATGGGGGTGTAGTACTGGTAAACCAAAAGACCTAAATCAAGTATCCTGAAAAAAATAAGACGATAAAGAAATATTGACCAAATAAATAGATTTATTATACAAATAAATACGCGTACTAATACCTTTGAGAAGTTTCTGGAGAGCTTATCTCCATTTCGGTTATGTTAAAAATTGCTGTCTGATTTTCTGAAATTTCCATTTTTTGTCACTTTTTTAGACTACTTTATTTGAAAATAAAAATCGGAACTTTTGACCTTCAATGTTTAATTTACTGAGCTATCACAGACTTTCTCTCCCAACTTGTTTGATCGCTGTCTGACATTCAACTGAGCTAAAATCTGGCAATACATAAGCATAATAAGATCCGGGTGAAAGCTCCGCTAGTTCTTTTCTCTTTTTTTAGTGCATACTTGTGGTAAGTAGAACATAAGTAGGCATGAATGCATCTTTTGAATTGATCTAAAACTCTATGCATAGCTCGCAAATACTTGAAACTTTATTTTAATGAAATTTTTTGTCTCGGAACCCATTCTCTTTAGAATAAATAGCGCAAGGAAAACTGAACGTTGTTTATTTTTCATTTTTGGTATGTCTGTATTAAATACCATTGCTCGAGCGATAAGTGTAAGTATTTTTTTTAAATAATGTTTATTTGTTTGACGTAAAGCGCTTTATTTCTCGTCAAAATATAATTACAAAAGGTTTTGATTAAATAAAAGCAACATTGTTTGTTTCAATGCCTCACATAATTTTTTCATAGTTGTTGTGGGGAGGTACAAGCTTTGTGGGTGTATTCGACTGCAAAAACAACGGGAATTTTTCCGCAGTATAAACAAGACTGTCTTGTGTCGCTAGCCAATTAAATATTATTTGGTGCGGTACTTTTCCTGGGGGCTGCTCTCTAATTTTCTGTGATGTTAAAGTTTTACATAAACCATCTTGTAAATACTTCAAGTGGCACAAATGCAAGTGATGTGCACCTTTTGTTTGAAATCTCTGTACTTTTTTCCTCTACATGTCTGATTGCAGGATTCTGTACAAATGAACCTGGATAATATCCTATATGAAACACACTGGTTTTTTATGCACCCATAAAACGTTCAAAATTCGAATGCACACGAATAAAATACCTGTTGGACATTTTAAAAAGTGGGTAAGATACATAAAGGTTTACCACCAATTGATTTAGTACCAGTACCATAACACCAACATAACATGGAATACAAGGTTTGTCCTATTAATTGTTTTACACAAAATTTACAAAAAGTTTTTTACGTAATGTTTGGGGTCGACTGGGGACGTTCGTGGTCAATAGGGGTCATGTCTGAGGGCTATTGGTGGCAAGCAAGTATAATATGCATGCGATTCCGTACGCCGTACGGACTGCGGAACCACGACCTACCGAACCAGAAAATTATATACCTCTTCTGCGTAAATAAATGAGCAATAAATTATACTTAAATACTATTCATAAATATTCGCATAGTACAAATTTTAATAATAATTCTCCTCACTTTTTGTTGTCATTTTCGTACGTATTTTTTTGCAAATGCTTTAATGAAAATGTGAAAATGAAAACTGTCCGAGTACAAAAAAGCTCATTTAAGGTAACCTCTTTGATGTTACATCATGTGTGCATCAAAGTAGAGCACATGAATAATAAGCTCTTTTTTGTTTTTAAATAACCAAGACGTAGTGACCGTAAAGCATTTCAAAGAGAAGTCAAAGTAGTTAGTACCATGCTAAGATTTCCATTAAAAAGCTCTTGCCTGCTTACTACCTTGTTATATTACAAAAAGGGATGCTGACATTGAATACACATATTGGCGAAAGACAAAACGGACTATTTTCTCTGGTTCGAGGAATGAGCTTTAAAAAAATTCACAAAAGTTTGCTTTGTATTAAAAGTTCTTTAAACTTTGAAGAAACCCACTATTTATAATTGTGACAAGTGTTCCCAGGATATTAATTTTCTCGTCGACATATTTTTAATTTAGCTACTAATTTATATACAAATAAATTGATGTAAACTATTCATAGCATTCAATAGTTGAAATTGATTTAAATTCACGCCCAAAACATTTTTTATACAGATACTTCAAATTTAGGTAGCCCACTCCCTCAAACAGCAAATGGAAATATGTATGCGTGAAATACGCTTGGGTTACACCAACGCATGGGAAAGTAAATTAAAAATTTGTAGCCTCCGCCAACGTCAAAATTATACATAATTAATTAATTTACAACAAAAACATGTTTTTAAAACACTAATTCTCTCATGGTTAATGCTACATGTTTCACTAAACCAGCAATAATAAAATAATTAGAGCTTGCATTTTCCAGTGAGAAAAAGTTCAACTTCCCACTGAAGTTTTCAACACTGAAACGTAGCATAACCACAAGTCTTAAATTAACGTCATTAACAGCTTAGAATTGGATATCCACCCACAAATGAAATAAATTCCTTTTCACATGCTGTGTGGGCAAATTTTTCTCAACCACCTCTATTTTAAGAGATTTTACGTATTAAAGACAAGTTTTAAATGTGGTATCATTTAGATTAGTAATATTAAAATCTTTTGAGGTATTTTCTGGCCGTTTTTTAAAATGCATTATATCATATCCTTTATTATTTCATGTATGCAAAACTATCATTTGAATGATTGCATTTCTTAGTGTATAACGCTATGATTCAATCACGCAAACGCAACATCCAATTTACTTGTTATTTTTTGTTTCATGTAAGCTTGTGCTACTCATTCATTTGCATGGAAAAGTTCATTATAAAACTTGTAAGACTGATTGATTCTATTGTGTGCTGTCGTTCAACTCAAAGGTTAATTAATGGTAGCGAGATACAATTTCATTCCTAAATAGCTTCAGACTTAAAAATAAAAATGTATATTCAAATTTAAATACACTTATTGGCATACCAAGAAATGAACATTTTGCTTCAGCTATTCACCAAAGTAAATTTATTGATTGTACATTTTCCTTTTTTAAATTGATACTTTAGCGTTGCATAACCTTCAAAAAGTTTCCTAATACCCACTTATATGCCTAAGCGTCAGACTTTACACTGCTTTTTAATAGGGCTCCATTTCATATTTCATCTGCTATCAATATAACCACCACGTCTAAAACCAGTTTAGCTGGAGAAATAGCAAGAGTCTTCACCACATTTTTTATTACATTTAGATTTCCATGTATTGCTCAATCGCATGGCCTTGTTGTCACAAGCTTTATGTTATGGGTCTCTCTCAAAAAAATCGGCTGAATAGTGAATAGAGCAAGTCATCTGCTATTTTATTCCCATCTGGGTATCATTGTAAGAAAAAAATGTAAAATTATATAATCACCTTTTTGTTTTCATTCAGATATGCATTTGTTGAACAAATGCAAAAACCCACTTTTTGTGCATATCGTGTGAAAAAATCTGCTTGGTTATACGCAACGTAAAAAAATGGATAAACGATGATGCAGCGTAAGCCCACATTTCTTCCAAGAGTAGTTATGAAACAAAGTTGAAAGAGACTAGAGAAGCAGTGCTTTCATAAAAATGTGGACACCAACTTTCAAAATAAGTAGATTTATTGTCATTTCGGCAATAGCATTTTTATTACTATTTGGTTGGTATGTCATGCCAATGCTTATCGGAATGCAGATAATTAAGGTAAAAAAATAAACAAGTTTATTTCAAAAATTTGCAATTTTGTTTTATGTAAAATGCATTTGTATGAAATTTAGAACGTAGTAATTTCACCTGAAGTGAACCCAGAGCTCTACTCGTTTTGGATCCATCCACCTATCCCACTTTATCACAAAGTTTATCTTTTCAACGTATCCAATCCTTCCGAAATTTTGGAGGGAATGCCTCCAAATTTCACAGAAATCGGTCCATTTGTATTTCGTATCAATCGAACAAAAGTTGACGTGGATTTTGACAACGAAAATGACACAGTGACCTACAAAGAGCATAATAATTACTACTTCGATGAAGGTCTAAGCTTTCCATGGAAACTAGACCAAGTTGTGACTCTAATAAACGTACCCTTTGTTTCGGCTGCTGTTAAAATTAAAAAAGATTTAATCTGGCCGTTGAGCCATATAGCTCACATGGTGCTTTTAAATTATAAGGAGCCCATTTTCATGGAAAGTACTGCAGAGCAAGTGTTATTTGAGGGATGGAAGGTTCCCTTTCTCGAAAGACTTGAAGAAGATGCTGGCATAAAATTTATGGAGAATAATACTTTTGGATTTTTTGTTGGGCAAAATGATACGACAAGGGGGCCGTTCACTGTTAAAACTGGTATTAAAAATAGTCACCCAGTTGGGAGCATAGTCGAGTATAAAAATGAGACAAGCTTGGATTTTTGGAAGGGTGGATGCAACTCAACCTGTAATCAAATCAATGGAACTGATGGCTCAATATTTGCTCCGCTAATTGGAAAGGATCGAATAATAGACATCTTCATTACCGATTTATGCCGCACAATGTCATTTAGCTATACTGGTGGAGTTGACGTTCACGGTATCCATGGTTACCGATTTACTATACCAATCAATTTATTGGAGGATAACGACAATAATTTGTGTTTCTGCCAAACTGGATACACGAATAGAAAAAAGTGTTTTGGGCAAGGGGTACTTGACTTGGGACCTTGTAAGGATGGGGCTCCTGTTGCTATGACACAGGTGCATTTTTTGGATGTGGATCCTAAATATTTGGAGAAAATTGGGAATGGAATCAAAGCGGAGAGGGAAAAACATGAAACATTTTTGGATGTCGAGCCATGGACGGGTACACCGATGAGGGTGGCGAAAAGGATTCAAATTAATTTAATTTTGGAGAAAGTGTCAAGTATACCAGGATTGGATAAGGTGGATAATTTGCTGTTTCCATTGTTGTGGATGGAGGAGGTAAACTGGAAAAATATGAATTTGATTATTATTTATTTATTTTGGAGTTTAAGGAAAGTCGTTAAGTAATTTCGAATATATGTATTTTTACAGAGTGCTGAACTAGATGAAGAGACCGCTGGAAAAGTGAGAGAAGCTGTAGATTTTTGTAATTTTGTGGATAATTGTACGAAATTAGTAGTTGTTTTAGCATCCGTTGCACTGTTCTTTTTTGAGCTGAGAAAAATAAACCAACTGAAATTTGGAGAACGGACAAAAATAGGTCATTCGCGAAGTATACAGAACGACGAAATTAAGAATAATTTAAATAACGATGATGAAATTGTGAAACTAACAAAGCAATAGTATTATCTAATTTTTTTAAGTTGTTAAATAATTCATAAGAGTGCGTGAAAACTTAATGTACTCAACTTTACCAATTACAAAATTACGTTGTTAGAATTAAATATTTACTCCTAATTTCATAACGGTTCGTTTTTACATTAACAAACTAGTAATCAAGACTGGTTTTTGTACAATAAAATATATTTAAATTAACCAAGTCTCATGAAAGTGTCTTTGGAGTTGTAATATCAGTAATTTTTCTTCATTTAAATTTTTTGGTGAGATAGGAGATAAGGTTAACGTTAAGGGCTGGGCACTTACTGAGCCATCCCTTTTCTTGATAAATGTTACCATGTTGATCAGTCCATGTTGCTTGTTGTAGTCAAGTTTCTTCGAAGATTGCTCCATCCACAACGACAGGGCATATGAAAAGAGACAAGTTTAAAATAAATTTTACCTGTTCATTTAATATTTGGGTTTAAAAAAAATGAACAATTGAGTTTGAGTGAAATATACTAACTGCCATTCTTTTGTGCGTGTTATAAGCATGACATGTGTTATAAAAAATTTAAATTCACGTGATTGAATCTAAAGTAATGATGACTTGTCTAATTTGTTTACTTTTTAATTGTCATGCGTCAATGAAATTTGGTGTGAGTGGCAGATTAAGTACGTTTCTACATGTCAATTGAAAAGATAGAATCTAGTTTTCGTCCAAATCTGTTTATTATTAGTCACTCAAATGATATTCACAATAATATGGTGCACATGAAGAGCCTTATTGGCATTGTCTAGTCCTACCCAACTACCTAATTCATTCAATTGGGCTAAAAATACATTTAATTCTAAAAATACCAGAGACTAATTAATAAAACGTGAAGAGGAAAACAAAACCAAGAGGAAAATTAATTTTCTCATTGAAATAACACAAGTGCTAAATGCTATTTGATAAATTACCTGATTTTTCCTCATCCGCTTGGCAAAAACCGTTTAGTTGTAATACATTCAAAAAAATACATCAGTGAAAAAGGAACTCTAAAATGAGCAGGTTAAAATTATTTAAGTTTGAAGGGCTTGTGAATGAAAATTAGGTTGCCAGCACAACTAGTTTACTCTGTAACCAATCTCGCAAATAATAAAAATGATCAACGGCTAACACTGCCATTCAACAAAACTAATTCGATACCATATTTCTGCAGCTTGTCTCCATCACTTTTGGCATTTTGTTTCCCTTTTTAGAATAAGTAAATGATTTACTTAAGCATTCATGACATATCCGTGTGAATTCTCTAATGAACCAAATTAATGTTTTACCCACAGTATTTTGCAAGTGTTGTTGCTCCTTAAATTCTCCGCACATTTTAACTGCATAGCTAAAAAAATTACTGAAATCGTCGAAATGCGAACATTAACCATTCTCGGGTGTCTTGAATGCACTGCATTGGCTTTGATTTTTAATTGATATTTGACTCGGTTTTCCTTATTACACCTCGACATCTATACAAAAATTCGTACTACAATTTTCACAGTTGAAGTTGGTTTATATTTCAGAAAAGTTAAAGACGGTTGGTCTGTGATTTATAGTTGAACATGGGAACTGACCTTTTAACCAAACCATTTTTCCTGATTAGCGCAATAATTAATAATTACTACTTGCGTACAAGTTGACCATGAAAAAAGGCACAACTTAAAACTCAACTGAATTTTTATCTTTTGATCGATCAGTCAGTCGGGGATATTTGAGCTAAACACATTAACTCGTCATATATTTTAACTTAAGGTTATCCACCTCAATTCAACATGTTTTGGAAAACTTATATATTTTACGTTTCAATAGTCGCCCTAATTAAACTTTACAAATGGTTAGAATTCCAAATTTTAAAGTTATTCACCCCTTTCCTCAAAAGGAAGGGGAAAGAGATAATGCTTTCAGTAGGTGTAGTTTTACATTGCCCCGGTGACAGAGAAGAATTATCACCTAAAGAAAAAGAGCTACTAATTAAGAAGAACCTCAAGTATGATAAGCTTGTTCACCTCAAAGTTAATAATGACCTGCTTTTTGCGAGAGTTGCAAATACGGGCACATTAGGTTTTGGGGAAGCGTACATGGACAAAACGTTCGAGGAGATGGGTGAGCTGGAAGATATCACTGAAGTTGCTACAAGGCTGATGGAGAATAACCTACTGTCTTTGTACTACAACTGGTGGAATATCACTTTGGAGTGGCTCGAACTATATGCATTCAACTTGCAGACGAGACAAAGAGCATTTCAAGTGGGAACGGCGCATTACGACTTGGGTAAGTATAACTGTTAAGTTCACTAAAATATTAGATTTCGATGACCAACTATAAAAAGGATTTAAAATTTTCAGGAAACGATCTCTACCAAATGATGTTGGATCCTTGGATGCAGTACACGTGTGGATACTGGAAGGACGTTAATAATCTAAACGACGCTCAGGTAAATAAAATGGAGCTGATTGCGAAGAAACTTGATCTAAAACCGGGAATGCGGGTGTTGGATATTGGATGTGGATGGGGCACACTCTGTAAATACCTGGCTGAGAAGTATGGAGTGGAATGCGTGGGCGTGACGGTTTCTGAAGAAGGTGTTAATTTTGGGAAACAACTCTGCAAAGGGCTTCCGGTCGATATTAGACTTCAGGATTATCGGAAAGTTGACGAGAAATTTGATCGAATAGTTAGTGTTGGGATGTTTGAGCACGTGGGCTACTGGAACTACAGAGAATATTTTGAGGGGGTTGAAAAATGTTTGGTGGATGATGGAATATTTTTATTGCACACGATTGGTAGGAATCATTTCAATTATCCTCAGAGGTCGGATCCATGGAGTGATAAGTACATTTTTCCTAACGGCCAACTTCCTTCTCCAACTGATATTGCGGAGACTACGAAAAATCTGTTTGTGATTGAAGATTGGCATAACTTTGGGTTAGATTATACGAAAACACTGTTTTGTTGGAGAGAGAATTTTGTGAGCAGTTGGCCCAAGCTCAAGAATACATATGGAGATCAATTTTACAGAATGTGGACCGCATACTTGTCTTTTGCAAGGGCATTGTTTAGGTCACGAAGAATGCAGTTATGGCAAATCGTTTTGAGTAAGGATGGATTGAAAAGGGAGTACAGAGCAGTGAGATAGTTCTGCTGAGAAGGTATACTTTATTGGACACTCATGTAAAAATTATTGTGAAAAAAATGTGAAATAAAAATTAAATGATTCGTCTGTATGCATTCACTTGTAAACATATGTTCCAAAATTTCCAACTAAATAATTTATTTCCTCAATTTTCCACCTCCGCTATTGTGGTTACCTCGGACTTATATAACCATTTGCATACCAATCGTAAGATGGAGCTTTGATTTTATGTCAGCCGATTCCAGGTTATATTTTATTTGCAGATATGTATGTGACATTGTCTAGCTCATCTGCCAAAAATATTCACTTTTAGCGAAAAATAATGTGCAGATTGTATTCAATTTTGGTAATATTCTAATAAGGAAAACCAATGCCTATTTAAAAACAATTTCGGTAAAAGCTATAACGAGTAACCAAGGTAAAACAAATATTAAAAAAAGGAATTGGTGATCTAAAATATAAAGCTAGGAAAATATTACATAAAAATGATTTGTTTGTTGCTTTTCTAAAAACTACTATTACCATCGTTATGATAAAATGTCCAAAAATGTAAACAAATAAAAAGCATCACAAAACCCCACATTTTGTTAACTTGTCAAGTGTTCATCTCAATTATTTGGAATAATAACAGGATTCAGTAACGATATTTGTGTCACAATCACATTAATTTTGTAAATATTATTTTTCAATAAAAAAAAATTCTAATGGACTGCTCTGTACTCCGTTTTTAATTCATCTTTACTCAAAACGATTTGCCATAACTGCAACCGCCTCGATCTGAAAAATGCCCTTGCCACTGACAAATATAGAGTCCACATTCCATAAAATGGCTCTCCATATTTTTCTTCTAATTTTGGCCAACTTCTTATAAAATTCTCTCTCCACCAAAATAAAGCCTTAGCATAATCCAAGCTAAAATTATGCCAGTCCTCAATCACAAACAGATTTTTTGTTGTTTCTGCAATATCCTGTGGAGATGGAAGTTGACCGTTAGGAAAAATGTATTTATCGCTCCAAGGATCAGATCTCTGGGGATATTCGAAATGATTTCTTCCAATCGTATGCAATAAAAATATTCCATCATCTAGCAAACATTTCTCAGCTACCTCAAAATATTCTCGATAGTTCCAGTAGCCCACATGCTCAAACATTCCAACGCTAACTATTCGATCAAATTTATCATCAACTTTGCGATAATCTTGGAGCCGAATCTCGACCGGAAGTCCTTTACACAGTGTTTTGCCGTAAGCCACTCCTTCCTCAGATATTGTAACACCCACGCATTCCACTCCATATTTCTCAGCCAGGTATTTACAGAGTGTGCCCCATCCACATCCAATGTCCAGTACCCTCATTCCAGGTTTCAGATCAAGTTTCTTCGCAATCAGCTCCATTTCATTCACCTGAGCTTCATTCAGATTATTAACGACCTTGCAATAGCCAGAAGTGTACTGCATCCATGGATCCAACATCAGTTCATATAAATCGTTTATCAAAAGTTTCCAATCATAATAATTTGAAAGAGAGGTCATCATAAAGCCTTTCTATTTAAGTTTTGTACTTGCCCAAGTCATAATGAGCTTTCCCAATCTGGAATGCTATTTGTCTCGTTTGCAAACTGAATGCATATAATTCCAGCCATTCCAACGTAGTATGCCACCAATTATAATACAAGGGTGTTAATCCTTTCTCCATTAGCCTTGTAGCAAATTCAGTGACATCTTCCAGGTCACCCATTCCCTCCCAAGTTTTGTGCATGTAAGTTCCCCCAAAAGCTAGTGTCCCCTTATTTGCACATCTCGCAAAGAACAAGTCATCATTAAAATTTCTATGAACAAGCTTATTATACTTTTTACTCTTTTTCACAATCATTTCTTTTTCTTCAGCCGTCAATTCTTCATTGTCCCCGGGGCAATGTAAAACTACTCCAATGGAAAGGCATAACTCCTTCCCTTTATTTTTCAGGAAAGGGGTAGACAATTTTAAAACTTGAAATTCCACCCATTTGTAAACTCGAATTAAAGAAACTATTGAAACGTAAAATATATGAACTGGCCAAATCATCTGGACTGAAGCCAGATGAGTATAACTTTTAAAATGACAACTTGAGGTGCTTGGTTCAAAGTTATCCTATAGACTGGTCACTCTTTTCAAAAAACCAACCAGTCAATGTTGAAATGTCTTCCTGGTAATCTAGCGAATGATTTTTAAATAATAATGGAATTTATTAGGATAGCGCGTCGCATACAATGTAATCTTAAATAACCAATTAAATTACAAAATAATTTCGTACTATGGCGAAAGGGATATTTAATTTTGGCTCAGATGATGCCAACTTTTCTGGTTAAAAAAGGGGCAAAATTGATCATCTTTAATTCATTTAAAACCAACGCTTGATGAAAAACGATGAAGACTGAAGACCATGAAAACGATATACCATAAAAAGCAAGGTAATGCAATTTAAAAAGTACTTTTTTACATTCACAATGCATTATTACTTTATGTGTAAACTATCCTATTGAAATTTTAATGAACCTCACAAATTGACTTTAATTAATTTACAATTGCACCTGCATGACCACAAAAATATGTATACAAGATCTAGGGTGCGTACTTTAATAGTCTACTCGTGAGAATCGTATGTGAATTTATTAATCGCATATTTATTTAAGTAAGTAAGTTCGAAATTTCGCCAATTTTAAGAGGAACAAAAACTTTTGGTTTCACAAAACCTCAAATGTATTTTTTTTTAAATTTTAACCAGCAATTGTTTGATAGCAGTGTCCAATTATTTATGGATTTTTATTTCGTGGAATTTTTTTCCATCTTTCTGAATAAGTTTAATCAATGAATTAATTGGTAAAATCATATTCAGCGCAACCAATTTGTAGCGATGTGAAAAAATACTTGCACAGAACTAGTTTCATTTTTTTTAAATAGCATTCCAAATCAGTTTACATTGTAATTTGGGTAAGGTTAAAAAAGGTTTATATGTTTTGATGCATTAAGATTTTATGGCATATTAATTGTCATTGGTAATCTTTTATGCACTACGAGAAAGGCCAGAGATTTCTTCGGCTAAGCCGAAGAACAAATTTTGGGGCATATGATGAAGGATGTTTAAAATCA